>JAUUDW010003424.1:0-10375 GCA_032361385.1 Panulirus guttatus
AAGTATTTCTGGGGAGATGCTTAGCTGCGACAAAGTTTGTGGATGAATTTGCACAGTTAGGGGCAGCGGAAAACTTAGCCCCAGAATAAGTGTATGATGCTGATGATTCTGCCCTGTATTGGCGTCGTATGCCACGAAAAACCCCTTGCCCAAGAATTGAGGAGTGTCCATCTGGGGGTAAGGATTCCAAAGATAGGGTAACAATTCTTGGCTGCAGCAATGCAGCAGGCACACATGAATCCAAGTTGATGGTAATTGGTAAGTGTTCACCCGAGGGCCTTTAAGGAATGAAAATTCTTCCTCTTTTTTGTTGTGGTACTAAAAAAGGATGGATTACATCTAAACTTTTTCTTAAATTGTTTGAAAATTACTTTGTGTGTGAAGCTAGAGCACACTGTAAAGGAGCATCCAAACTCTAGGGCAGCCTCAGCGGGCAGGGGTTTTAAGTCTGTCATCGGACACTGTGGCAACTCTGATGGGCAAGTCATTGGAGTGCCCTTGCCCGTAATTGAGTGAAATCAGACACTGCCTGGTGGTTTGATGCTGGGTCTGGAGCAACAGCGCTGCCAGCCACAAAAAGTTACACTCTTTACACTGTATAGTTTTCTTCACTGTTCTTTTTTAGTTTTTAACACACACAGCAATCATTATGCTACACAGCACTATTTTTTTTCCTACTGAGCATGGTGATACTGCACTCGTGGCCTGCCGACCACCTACTGGCTACTGTACGATTTGATTACCCAACCGCCTCAACAGTGTTGACCACAACGCAGGCATGCCCGTCAGACTTTTCCCGTTGAGGGTACACCCCGCCAGGAACTACCTGATAGTGTGGTCGTGGCTTAACTCTGTTGGCCTCGATCCAAAGTGTAAAATATTTTTGATTTCATATAATTGTTTGGCACAACCCAAAGCAGAACCTTGTTTGAAAGCATTACTGATTGTATTATTTCATGCTTTAAGCTCTGTTCTACCTTTGATAACATAGCAATATATATGTGGAATGAGCTGGCAAGACTAGGTGTTGGGCATGTTTACATAGGGGTTCCCTTAGGGGTCAACATCTGTTTTACAGCATTTTCTGAGGTTTGGCTGTGGTCAGGTCCCAAGGTTGATGGATTACAGAGGTTCAACCTATACTTACAATTCAAAATGGCTTCAAGTGATAGAGGAGTTAAAAGAAGCATGTGAACTGTATATTGTATTACTTTATACTGTATGATTTATCAAAAAATGGTTACATTCGATTTAACGGACTTTCGGCATTAATGGTCACCCCTTCCCCCTAGTAGTCCATTAAGTCAAGGGATTACTGTATATGTATGTATTTTGTCTTAATCATTATGAATGTATATATATGTGTTTTATACTGTAATGACATTGTTATTATGTCTACAAGCTTCAAGGGGTATGAAGTCACGTTTGAGTTCTACTCCACAAAATTTTAAGTAACATAGAAATGAATATGTATTGAATATCAAAGGTTTATTTGTATAACTGCTGATAACTAAAAGAAAGCTTTTTGTAATTCTTAACAAAAAGGCTTTTAATATTAAGAGAGAGAGAGAGAGAATGTTTTGTATTAACTCTATCAATAACAGATAAACTGCATTGTTTCTCACAAACTTTATACCTGTGATGAAATGAATTTCACTAAACGAGTTTTACAGATTAGCATATATGAACTGAAATATTAGAATAAGAGTTGAATGCAATGAACATTTTCCTCCAAGTCATCAGTTTCTCGAAATAAGGAAGGACATGCCATTTTATATGGCTCATCACTTCTTCACTCAATAAACTGTAGACCCATCTTACTCCATGAAGTACCAAGAAAGATTTGTGAAAGGTTACTAAATGGAAGACAGTCATCTCCATAAGGCACTGCAGCTCAGATTCACAGAAAACAGGAACCACTCAGTTAATACCTATATCCAAAGAAACAATAGCACAAAAGCTTGCTAACAAAAACTTGGATCATAGTATTATGAGACATGAGCTAGGCCTTTGATAAGATTGGCAAGATGGGCTGAAGCACAGAGTCAACATGACCAGCATGAAGTAATGGTAAACACTTTCTAAATGGAAGGACTGCAGAGATCCAAGTTGATATTTTTGTGGGCCCTAAATTTGACCTTCGTGCTTGAGCCCAAGTCATTGCACTCTCTTGTACTTTGTACATAACAAGTATTAGGGATATACCCACTCCAATAGCAGGCAACCTCAGAATAGGATATGTGTATGGTATAACATAGATACAAAGTAAAATCAGCAACCATGCTTAACAGAAAAACTCATGGAGAGGAAGAAATTACTGTATTTCAAGAAGAAATGGATAATACAGATGGATGTTCTCATATTCACCAATAGGACAAAGAACCAGCAAGGAGCTAAGAAGTAATGACAGAATTATAAATCTCAAAAACAAAGACAGTCTTTTTGGTCTTACCTTCGGCAACTTCGGTTACACCAGAAAATGTTGAAGAAAAAGTGAATAAGGAAAGTGTTGTACTCTCCAATCAGTACCAATTTATTATCATTATTATTATTATTATTTTTATTATCATTATTATTATCATTATCATTATTATCATCATTATCATCATCATTATCATATTATTATTATTATTATTATTATTATTATTATTATTATATAACTCCATCAGGGGTTACTTCAGCTTCAAGGCTGCACTATGATCAATAGGAGGAGGATGGATTCTTTTAGTGTGAAAAGTCAATGAGATTGCATTTAAGATGATGTTGCTTTGCCAAAGGTGACCTTTCATAAGCAGTATAACCAGACAGACTTCCACTGGTCATAAAGTGCAATGTTCTGAGTGTGTCTTTGCTGGTAGAGTGTGAAGCAGTTGGGCAGTAAGTGTTTGGTGTCAACATTGTGGTAGTTTCACTGTGAAGTGTCTTGAGATGAGTTGAATTGGTATTGGAATGGTTGATGTCTGAAGTGAAGGTGAGAAATTGTGACTGGGAACTGTATTTCTAGATAGCTGTACTATGTTGGGTGGGTTGGCATTCAAGACTAAATTGAGAGAGTGGTTCTTCAGAGCATGTCAGGTATTTCAGTTAGTGTTGTATTTGTTATGGGTTGTGGATCTTTGAATATAGGTTGCTGAAGAGTGAGGCAGGGGTAGACTTTTCATTTCTATTTGGGGGCTAGAGTTTTGTTATTGAGTGGCTTGAATGAGAGGGTTCAGGTGTTATTTTAAAGAATTGAGTACTGAGCATGTTGAAGTGCAGTTGTATTGGGAGGATCTTTTTTTCATTGTATAGATCTTAAATGTTTGTGGTGGCTAGGCAGCCATTGATTGTTCTGAGTACTTTATTTTGTATGGTTTGCAGCTTAGGTATATTTGTGCTGAAAGGCCATTCACAGTGACTGGAGGGTGCACGTTGAATTCATGTCTGGGTTTAAAAGGTTGACTGAAGACTTTTGTAGAGATGCAGACATCCTGATATGAGTGAGCCAATGTTCCAGTTCTGTAATGTAGTATTGCTTATTTGTTGTTGTTTTTGTGGTGTCAAAAGGCTGTGATGTGATTGTAAAGTCATCTGCATGTGAAAGGAGCTTCATATTGTGGACCACAGGAGATAATGGGAGGTCATATGGAAAGAGACAGAGGAGGGTTGGAGTAAGTAATGTTCTTTGGGAAACTCTGTCATTAAGCTAAAGCTGAAGGGTTTTAGGGTGAAGCCTGTGTGAGTGACTGGTTTGGCAGCTGGTTATGAAGTTAGCTAACTGCTTTGTCCATGTTGTGGAGGATAGTGTGGGACTGTGCTGGGGAACAGTATCAAATGTTCTGTTGGTGTCATTTCCACTGGTTGGGAAAGGGGTTGTAGTTGGGTGAAGCTTCCTAGGATATATTGTTTGAGGTCTCTGTGCAGTGTGGTAGTGGAGTGATAGGGTTTAGTCATTTTGTTTAGTTAAAAGTTGGATATTTTGCTAGATTGTTGTAGATCAGTATTTCAAAGAGTTTGGATACTGCAGACAGAAAATGATTTAGGGTGGTTTGGAGAGCTTTAGGATTTGTACTATGCCGGTAGGTTTCCAGATATTAGGGATTTTGTTGTGTAGCCAGAAGTAGTTGAGTGGGTAGCATCTGGGCCAAAGTGTTGCATGTGTAAGCATGGTATGCTGCCAGGGTTTGTTGCAGGTATTACTTTAATGTTTTGATTGCATTGCTTGTGTCACTGGGAGTGAAGGATGGAAGTTGTGTAGGTTGGTTTGTGGCTGAGTTTTGAGGAGAGTTTTTTATGAATATGTATGTTCTTTGGGAGAAAGTATGTCAGTGGATTGGAATTAAGTCTGAAAGTGCCACATAAGTTGCTTAATTTAGATTTAATGATTCATTGCATTGAAGAAGGAGTGCTGCTTTGCTGTTTGCTTTTCAATGATTAGGTAGGTGATGGTGTTGTTCAAAGTTTGGATTTGTTCCGTGATTTATGTTGATAGCTTGTGATTTTGTCTGAAATGATTTCTTCTTTTTATTGTTGTCTGTCTTGCTTTAGGGTTATGTGGTTACAAAAAGGAGGTAGAAAGAATTTGTGTAAATGTGGTTTCTTGGATGAGGGGTGTGTATATTACATTTCTGAAGAAGTTTGAATACTTCTTTGTGCTTGTTTTTGATGTCATTGGATTGAACTGCATGATGTTTAATGGGTGAAAGGGGTGCTGTGGTGTAGTGGGGCTAGTTGATGAAAGATGGGGTTGTGCATTTTTGCTGTTGCTTGGGGAGTGCCTTTGATGAGACTGTGAATGTTATGGGGGGGTGCATCATGTGGTTGTTACATATCCCTAGTTTTGAGTAGTCCTTTATGGAGGGCAGTGTTGTCCAATGAAGTTGAAACTATTGGGGGCAGCCTGTAAGAGTAATGCATTTTGGTGGTGGGGAGCAAATGTACCCTGATTGTTCTGGATTCCAGATAATGTCAGCAACTTGCATTAGTAGAGGGAGAAAGATGTTTAGGTTAGACCAGGGGTTCCCAACCTTTTTGTTTCTGTGTACCCCTTGAGCATTGTGACAGGTTCTCATGTACCCCTAAAAATTAGGGATCAAAAATTGATAAAATTATATTGATGTTACTTTATATCATTATGAAATTTGTAAAAGACTATATAAGGAATTTATACTGATTTATAACGAGAGTGTTCTACATGGCTTATGTTCTACATCACTCATGGTATACATTGTACAGCAGTGTACACTATGGTTATACTCTTAGACCCCTATGTACCCTTTGAGAAGTGCAAATGTACCCCAGGGATAGCTCAAAGTTGTGTTTGGCATAAGTTGGTGAAGGACTTCTTTGGAGCAAGAAGTCTGGTTCAGGGTAAGGTCTACTGTTGCTTGCAGAACTTGCTTGAAGCTCATCCTCATGTCTGCTCTCCGGCCCTTGTTCTTGGTATGCATTCGAAAAATACCCAAGTGTTACTGCACTTCACCTTCATATGGTTATATTGCAGGTGAAATGTTAATTGGACAAGGTTTTATCATTATGTTTGAACAAAAAACAGTTAGTTTCATCAAGAAACTTCTCAGTCCAAAGAAGTCTATCATTTTCCTGCTCTTGATTGGAGCACAGTCTTCAAGCTGTAGGAGCCCCATGAAATGGGACCAGGAAATGTTTGATTAATCAGTTGTATATACCCAAGCCTGAACCTTTTATTGACTAGTCCTGACAGTAGGATGAACAGCTGGGTTAGCTGTAAGCCAACTACAGTGTTCACAAAAAACACTGCGTACCTCCATATTTTTCAAAGGCCATACGTGGCTAAGGTTTGTTGTGGATACAGATTTATATGACGATCTCAGGGTGAAATCATCATACGTATGGTCACTGAGACTAGTGTTTGTAATGATGTGAGCACTAGCAATCGGCTCAGTGTGCATCGGGCTATCTTGAAGGATTTTTTTTTCTTTTTTTACACTTCCTGGCTGCCACTTCATTTTGGAAATTTCACTTCTTGGTGTTGTATTTCTAACCCCTATTTCTCAAGATGGTTGGCTCATACCTTTTGAAAGAGGAGAAAGCTCTAATTCTTGCCTGGAAGCAGAAAAATGCAGGTACACTAGAGATTTGTAGGTGCACTGGGTGCACGATCAGGCTGCTGCTTCCTGCAACATCTCATCATGCCTCGCCTCTGTCAGAAGTTCAGGACCCTATGGACCTAAAACATGACCTAGAATATGTCAGGAACCTTTCCAGTTCTATGCCCAGAGATATGCAGATGGTAGTCAAGGCCAAAGGAGTGATGGAAAAGTACTAAAATGTAAGCATGACATTACCTTTGAAAATACATGGGAAGGTGGAGAGAATTTTTTGTGGACACTGACCTAAGTTCAAGATTAAAACTTGGGCAAGCCTGTCACAGTCAGCAGTCTAAATGAACAATGGTAAGAATTACTCTGCAACATTCAATATCATGTGGTTTCAGCATGAACTCTTGCATTTAGGGAATTGATCCCCTTTTAGGGGTTAAGGACGGGGAAACTTTTGTTAATTTAGGATGCATTTTACATTCATGAGGGAGCTTTTTGTAACTGGTTGGAGGACTATTAAGATGCCAACTAGGAATTTATAGTAGGGTTCATAACCTTTGCAAAATATTCTAGTATTTTAAGACCATCTCTTTGGCTCATGTAAGGCATGATCTGTTTGTTGAAGTATGAAGGAACTTGTAACTGCTTAGATGAAATATCTTTTTCAAAAGAATTTAATTCTTGGAAGATTTAGCCATGCTAGGACCTACACAAGAGTACGTGTAGAGTTTCCTAAGCCACTTTTTTCAAAACAAGATAAAGATGTTAAAAACTCTAGATAATTCCTTTAGAAGTACATCCTCTCTTTCTTTAAACTAATATGATGAAACTACTGGAAATGTAGCCTTTGAGCCTGTGAAAATTATACTTTAAAACAAGACTCCTCACATGCCCTCACCTCATGTGACCCATCTTCTTACTTGGGGTTTACCAAGCCTTGTATCCATTTATAGGGTCCAAAAATGGTATCATATTACTTAGGTGGAAGAGAGTTTGGTGTTGATGCTATAGCTATTTGCATGGGATTGATATGACTGCAGCAATGTGTTTAAACAGATCATTCAGACTGCCTTCAGGATATAGTATTATTACATTTTCTTTGTGCATTACATGTAACTATGGTATAATTAGTCTTGTGTTCTTCCTCCTCACTTTAGGTAACCTGATGGCTCTAGCTAGAGAACTAAATGAAAGGTGAGAACATGTGAGGAGTCTAAGTAAGAAATGCTTTTCAGACTATCTCTTTGTTACACTTTATATCAAGGGAGATTATATTTTCTGTCGTAATTTTGATTTGGTTGATGAATAAAAGTTTCTGTTGTAAAAAACACTATAATACAATGCCTATAAAACAGTTACCATTCTGTATCTCTTTATTGTGTTTCACTTTTTACATCAAGTGTAACATTGTTATTACTGACTCCATATGACAAGACAAAAGCAGAAACATTAATACAGTTGCCGAGTAAAACTTATATATTAGACATCAGAAATGATAGCTATTTGTTAAAGGTAAAATGCAGCAAACACATAGACAAGCATAAAAGAACCTTGGAAATAAGTAGAATTACTCAAACCAGCTAGTTAATCTAAAAGAATTGTAACTGTACTTGGAATTATATTTCTTATCTCTCCAACAAAAATGAACATACTCTGAATGAAATTCCACGTATAGCATGATTTGGCAGTGAACCCTGGGAATTGAGGATTATATATATTTTTTGATCATTTAGGGCTAAGTATATATTTCTTTTAGGTTTAATTGACATCAGAAAGAAAAATGTATGCATCTCCCACCTGACACCATGTAATTCATATTTCATATTCATATCCATATTAACTACGCAGCTTGGGCATTTTTAATCCACTCTTGAGAAATATCTTTAATGATAGAAATATATGTGATATATATTGTGATATAGGTGATCATAATTCATGATAAACTACTAATAAAGTTTTTAAAGATCCTGTAGAAATAGCTCTTAAACACATAGTCTCATACAGTACTGTGCTAACTTTTGAAGTTTATATATGCCAAAGAGAATACAGAATATACTACCAAGAACAGTTTACAAAAATATTTTGAAATATGGAGTGGGTCGATGATGCAAATACAGATGGAAATCTCTGTTTATATTTAGATAAGAAATTATAATAATGATTCAGGAGTGAACTAGAATGTCAGGAAAAGATGGTAAGAATATTTATCGTGTTTTAAGGAAGTTTATGGATGAATAATGTGGGCAACTCAAGCAGGTGTGATGAAGATCTTTGTAAATAAGATGATGAGTTTGTAAGTGGAGGATGGTTGATACTAGTATTAGGTGTAGTAGTCAAAGGATGTTGGAGTGCATAGACAGTAAATAGGGGAAACTGGGAAAAATAATCACAAAAGGAGTATTCAAGGAAATGAAGTGTTGGGAAAGAAAGAAACAATATTTTGATTGAGTTCCTGGGTATCCGGAGGGTTAGTGACCGCTGCTTAGTGAGCCAGCACTTCATTGGTTGTTAAGTTGCACTCCTCTAACCCAGAGAGCTGTCTTTTCTTTCTGCCTCACTCACAAGTGGACTACTGGCATTTGTCCACAAACATAAAACCTCTCCTTGTCATACGTAACTCTTGACAACACTTAACTCACACAGCTCATTCTTTGTAACTCTAGATTTTCCTGCAGTAAGCACTATGGGTTAGCCCTGCCTTTTGGCAAAATGGTAAGAGCAGTAGATAGAAGTACTAGGTAAGAATATTTAGGCTGGTCAGTAGGTAGAAGTAGTAGGTAGGAACATTTTAGGCTGGAGCATGAGGTAGAAGTAGTAGGTAGGAACATTAGACAGAAGTAGTCAGTAGGATCATTAGGTAGGAGCCTCTGCAAAAACTGTGCTAGAGTTGCCCTCTTCCAGTGGCCTGTTAATGGTTAGGCACTGAGGGCTAAGAAGCAGTACTGGAGTTCACTAGTTTTGGAGACTTTTTTGCCATGGCCACCGTCTTGAGGGACTGCTATTGGAACAAGTATCATTAGATATAGGTAGATAAATAGATAAACAGATAGACAATGAATTTCTGGAGTGATAGATATAGTATGAGAGAGCATTACTGTGAGATAAGAAACTGTGGATGAATACACACAGATGGTTGTATCTAGAGGAAGTTTAGCATGAATTTCTTGTACATGAAATTATTTATACTGTTTGTCATCCTAAGGACTAAAAGTACCTCTCACTGGGGGTAATACCAGTTAGAATGAAGAACTAAATATCCAGTGAAATGTTACGTTACTTATTAAAGAAGATGGTCCATTCAGAAGATACCATAATTGTATGTCTTAAACACTACTTCTTACTTTTTTCTGTAAAATGTTACGAGATAAATGAGGTAGTGAGCATCGAAGGTGTGAGGTGAGGAATTAGGTTACATCAAGACAAAATGGGAGGCTGCTTGATATTTTGAATGGAGAATGGAGAAATTAAATGTGATATTTGAAATACTCGTAATCATAACAGAGGAGATACATGTGCTGATGAAGGTATTTGTGAGTAAAAGGGGAATAACATTGAGGTAAAAAAATAGGAAATAAGACAAAGAATGGCAGATTAGCAAAGGACCTGAAAAGAAAGCTTTGCATGTAATCTAATGAAATTTAAAGAATGCATTTAATAATAAGCCTGATAAAGGGCAGTGAAATTGGAGAGAAGAGATGCAAATGAGACACTGCCATCAAAACCAGATGATAGTGGAGAGATGTATTATTATTATCATCATTATCATTATTATTATTATTATTATTATTATTGTTATTATTATCATTATTGTTATTATTATTATTATTATCATTATTATTATTATCATTATTATCATTATTATTGAGAACGCTGACTAATTCTATGCACCTATTCTTATCTCCATTTTCTCCTCCGTTGGAATGCAAATAAATTCTAGTCTTATGTGATACGACAGAAGAATTCGGAAATAAAGATTTTTGGCTACGGATTTTTTTCTTATTTTCTACACACTGGAAAAGGGTTCATCAGTTACATTCCAGTTATTTTTTTTGGCCTCCGTTTTCCCTTTGATACATAATCCTTGTCTTCCGTTTTTCATTAGACACATAATTTCCCCTTCCGTTTTCCCTTAGAAACATTATCTATGTCTTCCGTTTCCTCTTTGATACGTAACTTTTCGCCTTCCATTTTCTCTTAGATATATAATTCTTTTCTCTTCCGTTTTCTCTTAGATGTACACGTACGATTTCTATTTCAAACATATTTTTTTTGTCTCAAAAAAAAAAAAGGAGCAACACTCGATTCAACAGCAATTC
>JAUUDW010003435.1:0-10374 GCA_032361385.1 Panulirus guttatus
CCTAACTTATCCTCATCTTCCTCACCCACACCATCACACGCCATCCTACACAGTTTCTCTCACACACCACCCACACCATCACACGCCATCCTCCACAGTTTCTCTCACACACCAGACTGGTCATGCACAGGAACACAAAGGTATTCAAACAGCAACAGACCGCTGGATCCTTTCAAAGCTGTTTGTGACAGTGAAAATATCATATACTCACAGATCAGTGTGGTAAAAGTAGGAATGCAAACAGACATTTCAGAGGGAAAATCGTGCAAGCTATTCCTTTGACTAAGGAGGCACAGATGACGGTAGACGTGGACTTCAAAAAAAGTAATTTGCTTCATTCGAGGTAAATTCAACGGTGGTCCAGGAACTTGTAACAAATACTATAAGTGAAATCAAACGATCCAAGCCTTAAGTAGATTGCCAGATAGAGATAGTAAGAACCTTTGATAATGTTGAATACCTGTATTGGATCACCTCTGAACCTTCTCTTTTCTAAGCTGAATAGATTTAGTTGTTCCTCATTTTACGCTACCCAAAAAAGTAAAATTTTATAGAAATCCGTTTTCCATAAATCCATTTCTACATCGTGGAAAAAGAAAGTCAGCTGTAAATGGATTTGCTAAAGTTATCATTACTTACAGAAAATATAACCGAAACAAATTTCGGTGTCTTTCTCATCAACTGTTTTTATTAGTATCTTACTGAATGGAGATTGCAGGGGATACCTACGTTCACATAAGAATGCTAAATGTGAATTAAATACGTTCAAAAGCATATGTAATCTGCCATTGTTAAAGAAAGATCTGTCTTTTTTCTCGTGATCTCAAAATGTCGTGTATATAGTTTCACATTGGGAAGGGGAAGCCTAGGCCTGTTATATAGCGCATTACCATCCTTGACCGCTTTACGTAACGTGTTACCTTCTTTGACCGCTTTATGTAACGTTACCTTCTCTGACCGATTTAGATTGCTTCTCCATTAATCGATTTATATAGCGCCTCTCCATCTCCGATCGCTTTATATATATATAGCCTTTCGCCCTGATTTTCCGCTTCATAAGAACCACTGCCATATGTGACTACCTATCATACATCATAGGCGCTTACTCATGGTGCGGATTAATAAAAGCGTGTAGTCAAGGTGACGGGTTATATAACGCGATCAGAGATGGAGGAGAGAAATAAGGAAAAAGCGGTTGGTGATGGCGGGAAGCTATACAAAGCGATCAGGGATGGTAATGCATTATACATACGGGAAGAGAATGGCGACGGGCTATACAAAGCGATTAGTAATATAGAGGATCTATATAAGGCTTTAGTGATAACGATGGTCCTCAGAAAATGGTCAATAAAAGTCAGAATTTACAAGAAGCAGTCAGCAATAGCGAGGAGTTGTAAAAGACGGTCATTGAGGGAGTAGGACTATAGTAAGAAGCCAGTAATTGCAAAAAGCTATATAAAGCCTAATCTGATATGTGTAGTAAAGATCTTACAACATCATCTACTCCAGACATCCCGATGAAATATTTCTGAGTATCATAATATCATAAAACACACCGCGTTTAGATACTAATAACGCTTTCCACTTTCGCATAACCGGGAACACTGGCACCGTTTGCCGGTGGTATGTGGAATGATATAGATCTTTGGAGGAAACGCAAAGTGAACTTCAGCTGGTGAGAAGATCCGAGGTAATGTAATGACGAATTTTTCTTATGCCGAAGATAATTACTTATTCCAAGTCCATAGAACATCAACTCACGATAGAGTGTATTAATGATACATGAGCTTCCGTGGTGTAGTGGTTAGCTTTGCTGGTTATGAATCACGCTCGGGCCCGCTGAGGTTCGAATAACGCCAAGACGGGGCAGCCGGCTCACTCTAACTATTGTTTCATTCACTGAATGTTTCACAAGCTGAGACAATACACGGTTCAAGTACCAAGTGCGGCTATACGGTTCATGTATGTTATGGTCTCACGTAGGGACACATTACAGAGTTACCTCATTATCCAAGATGAACCAAAGCAGGTAAGACACGAACGAGATTATCTAGCCGCTGGACTGTGGAAGTCTGGAAATGTAAAATTCCTCCTCTAATTTCGAGCTGCTAAAAACATCACCATGTTAAGCATCATAAGATATTGTAAAATCCAATTCGGAAGACTTCACAACTTCTCAAGAATATGACTTGGAAATGTGCGAGGAGCGTTAAGGTCTACCTTTGAAGAAAAGAGATGACTTTTTATTTCCTTTTCCTTTCAATTTAGCTCCAGACCGTGAAGACTTGATAGTAGGAGAGTTAACAGAGCCACAAGCTTTTGATTCTCCTCTGCCTAAGAAACACGCGGACGAAGAACCGCCCCAGAGACGGTGGGGCGGATCAGATCCCATGTAGATAAAGAGCTGCTGCACAGAAAACGTAATAGTTCTGGCACCTGTGTAACACCCTCAACTTATGCACAGCAAATTTTGTTAGGTTCATTGTGTGGGATTTCCTGGATAGAGTGGAGGGTATGGTGATGCCTAACGTGGTAATGTTGCTGCTCAGTTAAAATTTTAAATCTTAATATTGGAAAAGAGAGAAAAATAAGAAGAAGTTGTGCTTTGTACTTTTAAACGTAACCAAGTAACTGTGAGAGTGACTAGGGAAGGGAAAGTGAGCTGAATTGCAATATGTAGAGTAGAATCGACAGTATTAGAGTGAATAGGGTTAAGGGATTGACAAACGTTCCGTATGGAGAAAGGAAAGAGAGTAGGTGGTAGGACATAACCCTAGTGGACACCACTGTTGACAGGGTCAGAGGGAGAAATCGCTCCGTCAATGACTACCTGGAAGGAACGACAGGAGAGGATGCTAATTAGCGGAGAGGAAGCGCATAAACCAAAGATGAGAAGGTTAGTAAGCTAAGACTTGTGCTCTTATCAAGTCCAGTGAATGACATAGAAATGGACGACAAATCTAATATTACATAATTCCGCAAACAATACGAAGTATAGGATGAGTAAGACTTTGAAGCAGATCACATATCTTGTAAAACCAGCAAATTGCACAAAGACAGACTATGAAATACAACGCAGAGAAATGCATAAAGTTCTGTACTTTGGAAACGAAAACAATAAGCATGACCATTAAACGCTCTGGAGGCATCTGTCCAACGTAAATGAAGTAAAGGTTCTCGGAGCCGTTATCAACTGCAGTAGGAGACACACTACACAGGGCTCAGCGGCAAGCAGTAAAGCAAACCAAATGTTAGATTTTATAGCTATGTACATGAGTCTCGGTTGCCTGAAACGATCCTAACACTCTTGTGCGAGCTGGTAATTCCCCGGTATTGAATATGTTCTTCAGTTCTGGTCTCTGAAATACAAAACGGACGAAGAAACACTTGAATAAGTACAGAAGAGCCACAGGACTAATTCCAACTCTTAGAAGCCTACCTTTTGATGAGAGACTGAGTTAACTTTTTTCTCTTTTTTAAGAAGTGTAGAATAGTTATGGACGTTAAGTGCAAGGTTTAAAATTCTGAATAGATTCGACGATGTAAATAATGAGGACATATTTTGGAATACTGTATGTGGCAATATTCTTAAGAGAATGAATGATAAGGAAAGAGAGGAATCATAACTAGAACAATGAAATATTTACGTAGGTAGCAGTCTCCTCCTAATAGGACTGATGAACACTGGAACAAATTTCCTTCAAATGTTGTTAGATTAAAGACTATAAATGAATTCAGTAACTGGGTTGAACTAAATCCGTTCAGGTATTTACTGATTATAGAGAGGGTAACTAATACGTATATATACTAATACACCTTTCACGGAGGGAGTGGAAGGAGGGAGCGAGCCTTCGTATTGGTCTATCATGACATCGTCTACGGAGATTAGAAATGTACTTAAAACTGGAATAAACTTGACAGATAACTTATCATATGCTGTGAGGTCCTACCTTATGTGCATATCTCATGTACACCTGTGTACACACACACACACACACACACTCTCTCTCTCTCTCTCTCTCTCTCTCTCTCTCTCTCTGTATATAACTGGCTATAATTCTTTACTTTCTTCCTGCTGTGTTTCACAACCACTGCTCATAATTCTTACAATTTAGAGTTAGGGCGACATTTCACAGAATAGCAGACTTCAGCTTTAGACGAGGAACATGTGATCTAGACATAATTTGTTCATTCATAATGGTGGGACTTCAATCATCTGTTTTGAAAGGATGACAGATATAAAGTATCAGCAGGAACGTCATTCATGCCTTGAGAACTGAAGAACCTTGAGCTACGTGTGTTGAAGGGGCATTTTAAGCAAGGTATGACGTAATAGAAACCATGTGCAGAGAAATTATTACCCCATATGTCGGGGTAAATCAACACCTTCGTTCAATAATTTTCTTCAGTGATATTCTTACGGGTAACACAAATCAAACGTTGGAAAATCAATTTAATCCTCTCATGCAAGAGGGAAATCGAGTCACGTACTTAGGGACTGGTAAAGTATGTATGAGGTACACGGAGCAGGAAATTACCCCTAAAATCGAGTCCTTGAAAATCAGGCCAGAGAGCAGCGAGGCAGTAAGCCTGCATGTTATAGGACTGCAAATTTTGGAGCCATGATAGTAGGAAGAGAGGCGAAAGGAGGTACTTGGTTGTCCGAAGTTTCCCTGGCATTGCATTGATTCTAACTTCAATATTTGGGTAAAATATTGTGACTTGCTTACGTAGTTTTCTTCCCTTTCAGAAGCATAAGATGGTGTCCCAGTTTGCTGACAAATACAGGACGTATAAACCCATGATGCCTTATTGTCCTTATTTAACCCTTCCCATGCTAAAAGGTGTTGGTCCATTTCCCAACTCTGTCTGTCCTTATAAGTTAACCTTGTTAGGAATATGATCTCTGGTGTCATGGCTTCCCTCAGGGAAACTCATGTAAAGTCATGGTTATAGCTTGACTTATGACTTCGTTGCTACTGTAAAAGTACATGCATGAACTAACACTTACTCCAAAAGAAGAGACAAAGGAAAATAGAGTAAAAGAAGAAGTGGCACATCGTTGCATCGTTCGAAGATGAAGATGGAATTTAGGTTTCTAATATTTTTTTGAGGAGTCAACGCATCCTTCACATCATTTTGTCTGTTGTTGTCGGGCTGATTGCTTTCTGTTTTCATTTCCATGTTTTTTTCTGTTCATTGTGGGGGAAATCCTTTTCCACATACCTAGATCAGAACTCGGAGTGTAATTCGTGGTGGAATTGGCCATAAAACAGTTGGAACTTTTAGCTTTAAACGCAAAATTCATTGATATGTGGTGCAAAGAATCTCTCTCTCTCTCTCTCTCTCTCTCTCTCTCTCTCTGGTCACTTAGAGAATGGTACTTTTCAGCAACCTAGACATGTGATGAGAGCAAAACGGAAGCTTGCCACAAGGCAATATGTCATCGTAGGTTTCTCTCCGATTCAATTCATGATAGCGTCATTCATCATTCCACGGTTGTTGAACCTCTATGCCGTGTCCTCGGGTATCATTCGTAAAGCAAAAACACATTTTATGCGGAACCAGTTCAAAACCAGAATGGTTTAATCCATCATATATCCGAAAGTACCTTGTCTGTACTATAGAGAGGCACTCCCGTCTGTCCGTCCGTCCCCGGTCCGTAGACACGGCGAGCAAGTTGCCAGACGCATGATGACCCCAGCCCCTACATATTTGTCAATAATTCATCCGTGTCTATGGCAAGATAGACATTGCTGGCTACTGCTGTGAAAAAAGGATTGGGGAGAGGGGAATGTCATTGATGAGAGGGAACGTTGTGCCGGATATATACGGGAGGTATGGAGAGGGAAGTGGGATGAGTGACTGGAACCAATGAACAGTGACATTTGCCGTTCAGGATGTGTTAGCCAGAGAGGGAGTGGTGGTGGCGGTGAGGTGGAGTGTGTTCGCCAGGACAGAAGGGAGTGGTGGTGGCGAGGGAGGATATGGCAGCCCTCCGCAGGAGCGAGCAGACGAGGGCCCAGATCTGCTAGTCGTCTTTAAAACCTATAGCTGACCAGATAAAATGAATTCCAGTCTTAGATATCTGGCAACTGTAAAACTTCTGAAGTTGCCATTCGTCGTGTAAAAGGTGAATTGATATCGACTAACATATTCATAATTTGGTATGACCGGCAACGTCATGCCCGCAATCTGCTCCTTTAATTCGACCCCAGAGTTTAATTGTGATATGCAGGAGAATGTCGAGTGCTGTCAGCTGACTCACAAAGGAGAGCATTCGTGTTAATAGAGGGATTTGGTCATTCACGCAGGAATAATTAGTGGCTGCTAATAAGATCAAGAGACTTGATGTTTTTTGGACTGTTTTATTAGAAAAAACATTTTGAGAGGCGGGGATTCAGAGGCAGGGGTTCTCTTAGAGGGAAGATCGGGAAAATAAGCCTTTGCTGGGGCCTTTATACTTCACAGAAATGAAAAGTTAGTAAATATGATCCAAATATATTCCACTAAGACTATTATGTTAATAAAATGATCAGTGCCACACATTAGCGATAATCTGTTTCGATGAATACCCATATTACGCATCTACGGTTTACTTACTAGCTTACCTGCTATTGTATTTCAACAATAAAATGTAATTCTCATTTCTCTCCTCATCAGTCTTTGAATGTACATTTACCAGTTAATTTGATCTTATAGTTTATTTTTTTTCCTTCATAAGGTGATTAATATCAGTCTCTGTATTGTAGTGTTTGTTGCATGGGGAGCTTCAGATTGGGGAGGAGCTGTACGGTTTCAGAAGTGGTAGAGGATGTATGGATCAGGTGTTTATTAAGAAGAATGTATGTGAGAAATACTTAGAAAAACAGATGGATTTGTATGTAGCATTTACGGATCTGGAGAAGGCATATGATAGGGTTCATAGAGAGGCTTTGTGGAAGGTGTTAAAAATGTATGGTGTGGGAGGTAAGCTGCTAGAAGCAGTGAAAAGTTTATATCAAGGGTGTAAGGCATGTGTACGAGTAATAAGATAGGAGAGTAGCTTGTTCCAAGTGAAGGACGGTATGCGGCATAGGTGTATGATGTCCCCATGTACGGACTGGGTGGTTAGGGAGGTAAATGCAAGAGTTTTGGAGAGAGGGGCGAGTATGCAGTCTGTTAGAGATGATAGGGCCTGGGAACTGAGTCATTTGTTGTTCGCCGATGATACAGCTCTGGTGGCTGATTCGAGTAAGAAACTGCAGAAGTTGGTGACTGAGTTTGGAATTGTGTGTGAAAGGAGAAAGTTGAGAGCAAATGTGAGTAAGAGCAAGGTTATTATGTTTAACAGGTTTCAGGGACATGTTAGTTGTAATATAAGTTTGATTGGAGAAAATTTAAATTAGAAGAAGTGGAGTGTTATAGATATCTTGGAGTGGACTTGACAGTGAATGGAACCATGGAAGCGGAGGTGAGTCATAGGGGTGGGGGAGTGGGCGAAGGTTCTGGGAGCGATGAAAAATGTGTGGAGAGAACGTTGTCTCGGAGAGCAAAAATGGGTATGTTTGAAGGAATAGTAATTCCAACAATATTATATGGTTGCGAGGCATGGGCTGTAGATAAGGTTGTACTGAAAAGGGTGGATGTGTTGAAAATGAAATGTGTAAGGACAACATGTGGTATGAGATGGTTTGATCGAGTAAGCAGTGTAAGAGTAAGAGAGTGATAAAAAGAGTGTGGTTGAGAAAGCAGAGAGGGTAGGTTGAAATGGTTTGGACATGCGGAACGAATAAGTGAGGGAAGGTTGACAGAGAAGATATATATGTCAGAGGTGGAGGGAACAAGGGGAAGTGGGAAACCAAACTGGAGGGTGAAGGATGGAGCAAATAAGATTTCGAGCAATTGGGGCCTAAACATGTTGGAGGGTGAGAGGCATGCACGGAATAGAGTGAAATGGAACGATATGTTATACTGGGGTCGACGCGTTGTCAGTGGACTGAACCAGGGCATGTGAAACGTCTAGGGTAATCCATGGAAAGGTCTGTGGGGTCTGGATGCGGATAGGCTGTGGTTTCGGTGCGTTACACGTGACAGCTAGAGACTGAGTGTGAGCAAATGTGACCTTTTTTCGTCTTTTTCCTGGCGGTACCTCGCTGACGCAGGGGATGGCGATGCTGTTTCCTGAGGGGCGGGGTAGCGCCAGGAATGGATAGAGGTAAGCAAGTATGAATATATACATGTGTATATGTGTACATGCATGTGTATGAATATGTATGTATATATTGTTGCGGAATTGTGTTATTCACCGTGTATTGTATCATGTTATTTTTTACATGTCACATTGTTAAGCAAGGACGTGTTCAGTTTAGGTGCGGGTGGTATCATGCGTGAAGTGGCGTGTTATGCAATGAGAGCAAGTGCGCATGAATCATCCTGGAAGTATTGTGTTCATGTTAGCGTTAGGCCTTAGGCCGGGACAGCAGGTACATGTTAGTCATGCTTAAGTGGCGCCTTAGGTCTTATGTAATGCTTGACTGACGTAATGCTAGGGGGACCATTGGCCAATCGCAGCTTGACTGACGTCAGCATGAACTGACCCTGTAGAGTTAGTTACCTTCTCCTATCAGTACCCCAAGGAATGATGTGTCTTTGATTCTTTCAGAGCTGACAGCCGAGATATGTTTTGCTGTGTAATTTGCTCTTGACCGAGTTTGTATTGTAGTAACCACTGAAGTGCCAGACATTTATCTGTTATATATATTCCTCCGTAGGTATAGAGTAATAGGACTGTAATCATATCATTATGATTATTGTACTCGTGTAAAGGAAGATATTTCTTGGTTTCAAAACTTATCTGGATTATGATAAAGTAACTTTTTATTCCTTGTGAATAATCATTTCCTTTTCTATTTGTTTCTTTTAATGTAAATAGCTTTTATTCCTGGTGTTAACTTTCATCTCTTAACGTTAGAGCAGCGTTAACCGTGGTGCGTAACAAAAAATTGGCGACCTTGCCAGGATTTTTCTTATCTTTCGAAGTCTCTTCCTCGATTAGTTAATCTTACTTAATCATGTCGTTAATCAGTGACGCTGACGTGGAATATTTTTGTCGATCTGAACCTTCTCCACGTATCGTTAAATCTTTAACAGTTCATGAACTGAAGCATGTTGCAAATAAGTTAGGGTTGGAGTATGACCGGAATGCTCGTAAAGTAAAGTTGGGGGCTTTGGTAATAGATTAGTTGAAGAGTTAGGAGGTACTATGCCTGAGGTTGAAGAAGAGAGAACTGAATCTGATGCTGAAAAAAGTGTTGACGATACCATTCCACTGTCGAGGTCGGCAGAAGTTTTAATCCAAGCCCAGCTCGCTAGTAGTTTTTGTGTTAACCCTGAATACTTGCACTTCCAGCTAGAAATTGTTGGACTTAACACACAAGCACAGACTGAACAAGCTAGACTTAATGCTGAGTGAACAAGCTAAGCTTCGGGCACAGAAGGAACAGACTCAACAGGCTAGACTTAATGCACTGACTGAACAAACTAGGATTAATGCACAGTACGAAAGGAAGAACCTAGGCTTGAACATACCAAGCTAACTTTGGAACAAGAGAGACTACGAAGTATTGTGTTCATGTGTGCGTTAGGCCTTAGGCCGGGACAGCAGGTGAGTGTGAGTCATGCTTAAGTGGCGCGTTAGGTCTTATGTAATACTTGACATACGTAATGCTATGGGGACGACTGGTCAATCACAGTTCGAATGACGTCAGCATCTAATTTTCATATTTATTGTTCTTCACCAGTCAGAACTGACCCTGTATAGTTACCTCCTTCTATAAATATCCCGAGGAGTGCTGTGTCTTTGATTCTTTCAGAGCTAACAGCCGAGATAAGTTTGTTGTGTAATTCTCTCTTGCCCCAGTTTGTATCGTAGTAACCATTGGACTACCCTGCACTTATTTGTTATATATATTTGCCAGTAAGTAAAGAGTAATAGGATTATCATTATAGTATTATGATTATTGTGCTCGTGTACGGGAAGATATTTCTTGGTTTGAAAACTTATCTGGTTTTTGACAACGTAACTTTTTGTGTCCTATAAACAATCATTTAATTTTCTATTTCTTTCCTTTTTTTATTTACTTAGCTTTTATTCCTGGTGTTTACTTTCATCACTTAACTTTAAAGTAGCATTAACCATGGTGCGTAAAAATATGTGCATGTTTATATTTATATGTGTTGTGCATATATGTGCGTGTATGTATATATGTGTGTATAAGAGTGGATGGGTCTTTCCTGGTCTGTTTCCTGGCGCTACCTCACTGACGCAGCTTACCTGCCACACCATATATTCTTAAGCCTTTCACAAAGCAACTCTATCAACCCTCTCATATG
>JAUUDW010003446.1:0-10374 GCA_032361385.1 Panulirus guttatus
ATACCACATCTCTCATACACCTTTCATTTCTTTCTTCATTCCATCTAGTCACACCACATGCTCTTCTCAAATAGCTCATATCAACAGCTTGGGTTCTCGGCCTTTGTGACTCATTCCATGTCCATGCTTCGGCCACATAAGTCAGGGTTGGGAGGACTATGCTGACCCGTAATCTTCTCTTCACTTCCATACTTACACCTTTACCCTACATTATTCTATTAAGGGACCAAATGACTCTTCTACCCTGTACTGCTCTCTCCCTTATCTTTCCTTCCATATCACCAAACTTACCTAAGATAGCTCCTAAATACTTAAATTCTCTCACCTCTTCCAGTTTTTCTCCCCCATATCTATTACACAGTTTAGTACACTTTCTTCTCTCATCCTATAGGGCTTTACAAAATCTATAATTCCACTTTGCTTCCTTTAAAACACCATTACTGTACATTTATTTGCTTTAACCTTCAATCACATATGCTTACACACATCATAAAACACACTCACATCCTTTAGCAATTCCTCTTCACTCTCTGCAAACACAGTATCATCCATAAACAGGCTTGTCACTAGCCACCATACCTCACCACTGTATTCCATTCCCTTTCCCGATTTTTTTTTTCATCTCTCTTATCAATACATTCATATATGTTAAAAAACCAAGGTGACATCACATAGCCACCTCACACCCACAAGTACACAAAAACTTTTGCTCAACTTTCCACTATTACACATGCATTTGCTCCTCTACAGAAGACTTTCACACTATCCAAGAGTTGTCCCCTTACCCCATATATTCTTAAAACATCCCATAAAGCATCCCACTCGACTGTCATAAACTTTCTCCAAATCAATAAAAGCTGCATACAGCTTCTTCCTTTTTGCTATGTCCTCTCCACACTCATTGTCACCATAAAAATCTGATCCACACATCCCCTACCTTTCCTAAAACACCCTTGCTCATTACTTGTTCTGCATTCAGTCACTTCCATCATTCTATCAATCAACACTCTTGCATACAATTTTCCTGGTATACTTAACAGACTTTTTCTCTCTTCTTTTCATACTTGATTGCTGTTTCTTGCATTAATGAGGCAGCGCAAAAACAGAGAAGAAAGGCCACATCCACTCACATCCATTCTCTAACCATCCGACATATTCCCTTATAATTGCTACATACATCCCTAGTACCTTTTCCTCTGAATAAAGGAAGAACAATAGCTTTCACCCAATCCTCTGGCACGGCTTTCTGCTTCCATGCTAAATCAAATATAAAATGCATCCACTCTACCATACTTTCTCCACCATACTTTCAGCTTAATCCCATCCACTCATGGCACCTTTCCTACCTCTGACCTCATTATCGCTCTTTTTATGTAACTTCGTGCCATAGTCCCTTGCACATATATCCATCTCCTTCCATCAAAAATACGACATATTCACTAAGACAAAATTTTTTTCTTTAATTTGAATATGGGGAACTACCTTTTCAGAAACAATGTGCAATGAAGGGATTAACAAGGTTTTTCAAGGATAACCATGTTACAGTGTGAACTCCTTAACACAGCAGAAAAGAAATAAATTCAGTTCTTTTTGACTAGTGCAGCAAACACAGATTGGTAATCAGCTGAGAGAGTTTATGTAATAACTAACAATTACAAGAAGCAAAATCAAAATAATGAATTTTATGTAAGAACAAAGGATGTGCCACACAAATGCATTTACAGACATTTAATGATGAAGAAAATGTCACTTTATTTAATCAAGCCTCAGCTGTGTGAAAAGTTAGTTGGTGTGACTAGTTTTACACAAGTACAGGTATATTCTTAGGACTTGTAATCTCATCATGGATATCTAAAACTTATTTGGATAAATCAATACGTGACATGAGTAAAAGTGGGTGACTGAAGAAAAAAAAAGTCAATCATTGTGACAAAGAAGGTGAATGTAACAAATGTTATTCTTAGGTGCTACTTTTGCGTGAGCCAGAAACTGAATAATAAATATGGTAAGCCGTCAAGTGAAGTTTGTAAGTGTCTATGGTGAATGTTAACAAAAGAAGAGAAATCATTCATGACAGATGCCAAGTCCTAGCATAATATCAGTATGGATGATGAAAAATTTAGGTTTTGAAATCTGTGAGGTAATGTCCTTCAACCATTAGATTCACAAGTAAAATCAGGGTTAGGACCTTCTAACTCATTGTCTTTCTGGAGGAAATACTGGCTTTAGGAAACCATTTTTTTTGTTTGGGTTATAATGAAGCTTACTTTTAAGTCTTCAACTTTAGAATCAAATTCTTCTCAACCCAAAGGAAATCCACAAGAAACATTTAAACTTAAACATACATTTCTTGACATCACATGGCTATTTCTTTTTCACTTTAATGTCCCATATATGCTTTTCAACCTTAATATCAATAGACCTCTATCTTGACTCATAAGATGTAATTAATCACATCTGGTCAAGATCACTTATGTATAAGTCATCGTAAGAAAAAAGATTTTTCTTAAGAGTCAGAGTGAAACTGAACTAACGAAATTTCAACTAAAAATCATTGAGGATTTGTCTAATTCAAACAGAAAACCCACAGGTAATGCCTGAGCAGAATGTGCTGTAGCAAGTGATAGGCTGTTGGCAGCCATCGACCATGGAAGTACTACTGCCTGGGCGTCAAACAGATTAATGGTGAAGATGTACTGAACTCCAGTTCTAAAGTGATGAAATATTCCTCCCTGGTCCATGATGCTCTCTCTTCTTTGTTTCCCCTATATATGGGGTGTTGTTAGTAAGTCTACACTTTCTTTCCATCTTCCACAGAACACTCAACAAAATAACTTACAACTAAGTTATTGGTATTCAATATACACATTCTCTCTATCTTCCACAAAACACTTAACAACGCAACATACATATGGGTTGTTGGTATTCATCTTACACTTTCTTTCCATTTTCCACAAAATTGTTAATATAGATTATGCAGAACTTCCTTGCAAATATTTAGATTTTCTTATTTTTCATCTATACATAAGTATCAGTTAATTATATTTCTCTGACACTTAACTGAGATGACACATCAGCTAGGGAGGGATGAAAAGGCAACATCAAATGACTAGAGCCCTCTCCACTTCCAGTGACACTGCTCCTAAACCTAGCTCTTTTCCTATCCACCTCTACAATATCTGTGGTTTCAGATCCAATCTCCCCTCTGTCACATATCCTTCTACTTCTCAATTCAAAGCTCTTCTTTCTGAAAACCACATGTCCAAGGCTGCCTACCCACTTCACTGTCAAACCTCCAGCTATAATTTTTATCACTGTCGTCACTCCATGGACTGTTTGTCCCTGTGGCACTACCAAAACAACTATGACTCACCTCATGAATTCTGAGTCCCCCAAAATAATGCCATCCAACACAAAATTTCCATACAGTACAATTTTACCTCTTTTTTTTTTCTTTCACACTTGTTCGCAGTTTCCCACATAAGCACCAAGAACAGACGATGAACAGGCCTCATTTGCCTAAATCCATTTTCTAGCTGTCATATGTCATGTGTAATGCACAGATATCACAGTTCCCTATCTATAAACAAGGCCCATAGACTTTTCTGGGGTTTCTACTGGCTTTACATCTATACGGTAAACCCTCAATTTAATGAACTGATAGGGGGGAAGGGGTTTCCATTAATGCCGAAAGTCCATTAAATCGAATGGCACTTATGGGTCATTTCTTAATACAATATACAGTCCACAGGATTTCTTTTAACTCCTCTATCACCTGATATCATTTTGAATCGTAAGGATAGCAAAATTATTTAATAAATAAAGTCACAATTCTCTGTATACAACCAGACCGCATGACAGCTTAAGGCAAACTGAGACCGAAACAAAGCGAGTCTACCCCATGCTACCAAAAACATGTGCAATATGAAATGCACATGTTGCAGCGTCTGAGATTTTTAAATTACTTTTAACCTTTCAAATTACCATCAGTTAATGTATCATAATTTGCCTAGTCCATTAAACCCTAAATCCATTATACTGGGGTCCGTTAAATCAAGGGTTTACTGTATTTCATATATTTTCCACTCAGTTTCTTCAACCATGTACAGCTCTTTGAGAATTTTACTCCCTGCTATGAGATACTACTCTCTTCACAGCCATGCAATGAAATCCTTTATGCCACTACAAATACAGGCATATCCCAATCATCATACAGGTTGAACCTCTGTAATCCGCTAACCTTGGGACCTGACCACTGCCGGACCTCACAAAATACCAGAAAACAGACTGACCCATAAGGGAACCTCTGTGTAAACATATGCCCAATCCCCAGTCTTGCTAGCTCATTCCACATACATTTTGTTGTGTTATCAAAGGTAGAACAGACCTTAGAATAAGAAATACAACCAATTATGTTTCCAAATAAGGTTCTGCTTTGGGTTGAGCCAAAACATTACATAAAATCAAAAATATTTTCCACTTTGGATCGAGGCCAACAGTTAAAATATGTCCACACTATCAGGCAGTTCCATGCGGACTGTGCCCTCACCGGGCAAAGTCTGTCGGGCATGCCTGCGTTGTTGTCCACACTGTTGAGGTGGTTGGGCAGTCAAGTCGTACAGTAGCCAGTAGGTGGTCGGTAGGCCACGAACGCAGTATCACCAAGCGCAGAAAAGTTGAAAAGAAAAAAATAGTGATGTGTAGTATATTGATTGTTGTGTGCAGAAAACTATATGGTATAAAGAATGGTAACTTTTTGTGGCTGGCAGTGCCGTTGCTCCAGACCCAGCGTCAAACCACCAGGCAGTGTCTGATTTTGCTCAACTATGGCAAGGGCAATCTGCTGATTTGCCTATCAAAGTTGCCTCAGAGTGTCTGATGACGGACTTAACACTTGTGCCTGCTGGGCACTGCCTGATAGTGTGGATGTTCCTTAACGGCATGCTCTAGCTTCAGGCACGAAGTAATTTTCAAACCATTCAAGAAAAAGTTTAGTTGTCATGCACCCTTTTTTAGTACCACAGTAGATAAGTGGAAGAATTTTTATTCCTTTAAAGGCCTTCGGGTGAACACTTATCAATTACCATCAGCTTGGTTTCATGTGTTCCTACAGCATTGCTGCAGCCAAGAATTATTACCCTATCTTTGGAATCCTTACCCCCAGATGGAGATTCCTCAATTCTTGGGCAAGGGTTTTTCATAGCATACGACACCAATACAGGGCATATTCATCAAATTATACACTTATTCTGGGGCTAAGTTTTCCACTGCCACTAACCGTGCAAATTCATCCACAAACTTTATCGCAGCTAAGCATTTCCCCAGAAATGCTTACACCTTCATTAACTCGGAGCTTAAACCACTTTATAATGCACTGTATAATTCTGTACTCCTGTCACCTTTCAAAGTTTTCCAAAACTTTAAACTTTTTGTGGCTTTCATTTTCAGCAAAAAGAATATAAAAATCTGTTCCTTTTATTTCTTTAAGTCATGCACAGTTGAAAGGCTAAAATACAGCTGAATATAAGAAATTGACAGGACTATTAATTAGCTTGGCTGCAGTATAAACAGATTTTGGCGCCTAATCGCTGCTAACTTGCTAACAGTGCCACCCTGGTGGCAGATCCACAAACTAATGGCAGCAGATTCAAAATGTGCCGGAGCATGGGAGTAGCCAGACCACAGAGCACCGGATTAGAGAGGTACAACCTGCAGTACAAGTGTTCCAGAAAAACATTATGTTACATGAAACTATGTTATATGAAGCACATTTACCCATTAAAATGCCCCTATATTAAGAATGAAGAAAAACTTTTTCTGACATACTTATGAATATAAAACAGCTTTGTTTAATTATCTAAAATAAACTAAAAATAAGACACTTAAAGTAAAATATTATTATTGTACGTGAACGCCGTTTCCCATGTCAGCAAGGTAGCGCCAGGAAACAGACGAAGAAAGAACCATCCACTCATATACACACGTATATATGTACACACACATAAGCATACATATACCTATCAACATATACACATATACATAAATACACATACATATACATATATACACATGTACATATTCATACTTGCTTGCCTTCATCCATTCCTGACACCATCTTGCCCCACAGGAAATAGCAACGTCACCCCATGTCAGAGAGGTAGCGGCAGGAAACAGACAAAAAGGCCACATCTGCTCACACACAGTCTCTAGCTGTCATTTGTAATGCACTGAAACCACAGCTCCCTATCCACATCCAGGCCCCACAATAATGATGAAATTTTCAACACTTATCAAAGATTATGGCTACAAATGTGTAAAACAGTTTTGCGAGAAGTGTAGGAGTCAGTGAGAATTGCAATAATAAACATATAAATGTGAAACCATGTTTAAAGGTTAGGATGGGTAACAAACAAGAGCAAAAGAGATGGATAACTTGTGTAGTATAGATGGGATTATGAGGATAGATAGACAAAAGATGTAAGAAAGTTATGTATGTAAGGCAGGCATTAAAAAAGGTGTTTGAAGGAGTGTTTTAGGATGGTATAGCCATGTATAACACATGGCAGATGATAGGCTGTAAGAGATGATATGTTATACAAGTACAATTATCAGCCATCATAGACCCCTTGATAAGTACAGCCCAAAATGGATAAAGCTTTAGCAACTTGCCAAACTTCACCAAATTAACAGGTTGCTGACTGTGGGTACTAAGCTGCCTTTAACAGCTTGTCAAACAATAAGCCTAGGATGCCTTTTGCAGCTTGTCAAGCAGTAAGCCTAATGGATACAAATAGCCACATTTTACCTCTGTGAACTGTTTATGATCCCAACAAAATACATTTATGGATTTTGGGTTGTGCATTACGTATGTTTGAGTGTAACTGTTATGTATGCATGTTTGTATATTAGCTTACAAGTAGGTATATGTCAAATCCAGCTTTTGTGGTTGAAAGCAGTATTATAGATATATTTAGGATTCTGCCTGATAAATATTTTGCTTTATGTTCAGACTAACACTAATGGCACCTCCTTAGTCACATGAACAATTTGAGGTTTTTCTCTCTGAATCATCTGTATGTCCTCTTTTCTTAACATATAAATCTGTGAGTTTCTGATATCTCCACTATCATAAACAGCCTAGAAAAGAACACAAGAGGTCCATTGCTTTTTGAATTCCTTCCTTTGTACATTGTTGGGGATGAAGCTGCACACTGATGGGGGCCCCATCTCTTAAACTGACCCTGCTATCATACAACTCTGTACACTTTTGTATACTGTCAGCAATTACAATTTCATTCACTTAGCTTATTCCATTCATCTATGTGTGTGTGTGCAGTTACCTATCTGTACAGTTTAAGAAGAGGGTCAGTAGTTGTTGGGATCCATGCCTTAAACTTTATCATACAGCCTTTTAAACATATGTGTGATGTCAGCATTCACAATTCTATCTGTATGTCTGTTTTCCCATTTATCTTTGTGTACAAGGAGGAGAGGAAGACTTTGAAAGAATGGTCACATGTAGAGAATGAACTGACTACAGCTTGGGATGTTTCAGACAAAGATACCAGAAGAATGACTGGAGGGAGAGCTATTACAATGAAAGCATGTTATTTCTGGTGGTATAAATGGAGATGGTCTCACTTCCTTATACAAGTCCATGAATCCTTGTTTTTACACAATAGGCAAGGATGAATGATGTTCAGAGGCTGTGTGTACCTGACCCACTCTATTAAACTGGGAACGGAGTACAGTAATGATAATAAAGGATGATCTATATTGGGTGGATTTGAGCAAACATCTTTTGTTATCATTACCTTTCATGAATAATTAAATAGGGTTTGAAGATTTTCAGTTTTGTTATTTTTTGACATTTTTAAAAGTTAGAGATGCAAAATTCTGTTATAATAAGTTTTAGCATTCTGTTAAATAAACTGGCTCCCTAATATATATGTTGCATTAACATGAAATTCTGGTAAATGAGCTATTTTGAGAAACCTCTGTACTTGAGGATGTTTTTCCAAAAGCAATGAAGGCCACTGTATCTATTGCCATCTAAAAGCACCACTGTAAAGTCAAGTGATTTACATGATGTCACGCATCCAGCATATGCAGAGGAAGTTTCACTGCTATATGAAGGTTCTAGATACTAATCCTTCTTTCATGGGAGAATGCTGTATATTATCAATCTGTTACAGAATTCAGTTCCTCTAAAAAGTCTACAAATGAACAGAATATCATCACTGTACCTGAAAGAAGATAATGAGCTGAAAGATGGATATTGATGCTTGTGTGAAGACCCGAGATGGCACGGTAGAATGCTCGTTTTTCTAAGCACATATCTGAAAAATTGTACACAATGGCTACTCTTGATCATTTCTATTATATACAACAATGAAGTGAATAGTCATGAAATAAATTGTCACAATAATGATACTGACATATACCCCATTTCATTAAAATATTCATATCTTACCCACAGATTAATAACATTTATGATAAAAAAACTCCAATGGGTATCAACTGATTTTCATGGAAAGAAGTTATAAAAAACTTACGAGAACTGTCTGTTAAAATCAGAATTTTAGATGATTCGAACAATATCACACAGGGTAAAGTTAATTAGTACCAATTTTGTATTCCCATGTAAAACATGTAAAGGAAAAAGACTATAGAATAAGTTACAACATACATTATTACTTCAGAATATATCATGAAAAACAAAACGTTTTTTTGAGAATGAAGAATAAAAAAATAACACTGTTATTCTACATACCAATACCAATATAATAACAACTACCATTCAAATGATTCATATGAACACACCTTACTGATGCTAGTCAATAATATATAGTGCCGGCAGAAATAAGTGTCGTGATGGGGCCTGCACCAGTAATTTTTGCCAGTTTGTATCATACCACCAAAACATGACTGAAATGACAAAAAATACTAGGGCAGCTCACGGACATCAGTGGGGACTCCCAGGGTAGCAACAGGTGGTGGTCTGTCTGCCTGGAGCTATTGTGGTGGGTCAAGTATCTTTTATCGTCCTCTGACATCTACTTTTTTACCCTACCCATGTGTGTTTTGTGGTGGGTTTGTGCTGCAATGCCTGGCTTCTGACAGACCGCCAGCGTAAGACTAGACTCGCATTTGCCAAGAAGTATTCGAAATGGGAAGACGAGAAGTGGAAGAAAGTGTTGTGATCTGGTGTGGTTACATTTGACGTTTCTGGCAGCCATAGAGGCAAAGTGTAATGGAGGCCAGGTAGTGACCCGTACATTCTAGCTACTGTAAAATTTCCAGACTCACTAATGGTCTGAGGGACTTTTGGCTACAATGGTGTTGGAAGTTTTGTGTTTTTACCTCGAAATGTAACTATGAATCAGAATCGAAACCTTGAGCTGTTGTGTGATGAATTACCTCACTGTTTTGAGAAGACTGGTTGTGATACTTTTATGGAAGATGGTGTACTGTGCCACAAAGCTAAATTAATATGTGACTGGTTTGTATTTGTCTAAAGAGGATATTGCTGCTATTGTACCCTTGTACAAGGCAGGGAAGTGTAATAAAGAAATAGCCGAAACTACAGGGCTGGCAATACAAAGTGTGCAAAGATGGACAAAGCGCTTTGTTAACAGTGGTGGCATTGGCATTCCTACCCAGAAGAAACAACTTGGACGACCTCGTATAGCTTCCCAACGCACTCTGAAGATTATCCAAAGTCAAGTAGACAAGAATCCACATATTTCAGCACGGCAGTTAAAGGAAGACAGACCTAGGCTATTTGATCATGTGTCTGTACATACTATTTGTACCCGGTTTCATGATGACTTGAAATTCAAGAGATGTATGCCTTGCAAGAGACTGCTTCTGACAGACTGCCCGCGTAAGAATAGACTCACATTTGCCAAGAAACATTTGCAGTGGAAAGACGAAAAATGGAAGAAAGTGTTGTGGTCTGGTGAGGTTACATTTGACGTTTCTGGCAACCATAGAAGCGAAGTGTAATTGAGGCCAGGTAGTGGCCCATACATTCTAGCTACTGTAAAATTTCCAGACTCACTAATGGTCTGGGGTACTTTTGGCTATGCAGGTCCACAATCCTTTATCCTTTATTCCGAAATCTGAAAAGCGCGAGAACAGGTGACCCAACTCCATACCCACGCCACGTCACATCACCTAGTTTGCCAGGCAGCCAGGGTGGGTAGCGTCAGTTGTGTCTCAGTGCTCGTACCGGTCACACGTTCGTCTGCTGTTTGCTAATATTTTTTCTTGCTTTTTATTTTGTGACTATTTCAATTTCATTGTGAAAATGTCAAAAAGAGCTGCAGATACCCCTATGGGTAACAGTGAGAAGAAGAAAAGGAAGCATCT
>JAUUDW010003457.1:0-11871 GCA_032361385.1 Panulirus guttatus
CCACCAGTGATGAACTCCCTCCCGTACAGTAAAAGAGGTGGGGGCCACACCAGCGTAGAACTCCCTATCTGTAGAGCACAAGGGATGGGGCCCCACCAGTGTACAACTCCCTCCCCGTGCAGTACAAGAGATGGGGTCCCATCGGTGAATAACTCCCTTACCTTAGAGTACGAGATGGGGCCCTAACAGTGAAGTACTCCCTCTCCGTACAATGCAAGAGATGGGACCCTATCAGTGAAGAACACTCTCCCCATACAGGAAAAGAGGTGGTGCCCCACCAGCGTAGGACTCCCTCTCAGTGCAGTACAAGAGATTTGACCACACCAGTGTACAAAAACCTCCCCTTAGAGTTCAAGAGATGAGGTCCCACCAGTGAAGAACTTCCACTCTGTACATTACAAGAGATGGGGCACCACTAGTAAAGAACTCTCTTTCAGTACATTACAAGAGATGGAGGCCCTACACGTGTAGAACTCCCTCCGCGTACAGTACAGGAAATGGGACTCCACTAATAGGGAACTCCCTCTCCGTAGAGGACAAGAGATGGGGCTCCACCAGTGTAGAACTCCCTTCCCTTACAGCAAAAGACATGGGGCCCCACCATTGAAGAACTCCTTACAGTACAAGAGATGGGGCCCCACCAGTGTACAACTCCCTTCCCGTGCAGCACATGAGATGGGGCGTCACCAGTGTATAACTCCTTCCCTTTACAGTACACGAGATGGGGCTCCACCAGTGTCGATCTCCCTCTCTGTACAGTACAAGAGATGGACCCCACCAGTGTACAACAACCTCCCAGTACAGAACATCACATGGGCCCCTCACCAGTGAAGAACTCCCTCCAAGTACAGTACAAGAGATGGGGCCCACCAATATAGAACACCCTCTCCGTGCAGTACAAGAGATGGGCCCCGCCAGTGAAGAGCTTTTCCGAACAGTACAAAGGATGGGGTTCTACCATTGAAGAACTCCCTCCCCTTACAGTAAAAGAGGTGGGACCCCACCAGTGTGGAACTCCCTCTCCTTAGAGTACAAGAGATGGGATCCCACAAGTGTACAACTACCTCCCCGTGCAGTAAAAGAATTGTGGCCCCACCAGTGAAGAACTCCCTCCGCATAGAGTAGAAGAGATGGTGCCCCACCAGTGACGAACTCCCTCTCCGTACAGTACAAGAGATGGGGCCCCCACCAGTGAAGACATCTCTATGTACATTAAAAAAGATTTGTCCAGATCAGTGTACAACAACCTCCCCTTAGAGTTCAAGAGAAAGGGCCCCAATAAGGAAGAACTCCCACTCCTCACAGTACAAGAGATTTCCCCACCAGTGAAGAGCTCCTTCTCCGTACAGTACAATAGATGGGGCCTTACCAGTGTACAACTCCCACCCCGAGCAGTCAAAGAGATGGGGCTCCACCAGTGAAAAACTCCCTTCCTTTAGAGTACAAGAGATGAGCCCCTCACCAGTGAAGAATTCCCGACTCTTACAGTACAAGAGATGGGGCCCAACCAGTGAAGAACTCTCTCCCCGTACAGTAAAAGAGGTGGGGCCCCACCAGTGTAGAACTCCCACTCCGTAGAGTACTAGAGATGGGGCCCTACAAGTGTACAACTCCCTCCCCGTGTAGTAGAAGAGATGGGGGCCCCACCAATGAAGAACTCCCTCCCCATAGAGTATAATAGATGGTGCCCCACCAGTGAAGAACTCAATCTCCTTACAGTACAAGAGATGGGGCCCCACCAGTGAAGAACTCCTTCTCCGTCCAGTACAAGAGATTTGACCACACCAGTGCACAAACACCTTCCCTTAGATTTCAAAAGATGGGGACCCACCATTGAAAAATTCCCACTCCTTAAAGTACAAGAGATGTGGCATCAGCAGTGAAAAACTCCCTCTTTGTACAGTAAAAAAGATGGAACCCATCATTGATGAACTCCTTCCCCGTACAGAGCTAGAGTTGGGGCCCCAACAGTGTAGAACTCGTTCCCCGCACAGAGAAAAAATAATGGGAACCCACTAGTGCACAACTACCTCCCAGTAGAGAACAACTCATGGGCCCCTCACCATTGAAGAACTCCCTCCTCGTACTGTACAAGAAATGGTGCCCCACCAGTGAAGAACTCCCTCTCCTTACAGTGCAGGGGATGGGGACTATCCATTGTACAAATTCCTCCCCGAACAGTAGAAGAGATGGGAACCCACCAGTGATGAACTCCCTCCCCATACAGTAGTATAGATGGGGAACCGTTACTGTAGAACTCCTTCCAATACAGTACGAAAATTGGGGACATATAAGTGTGAAACTCTCTCCCCTTACAGTAGAGAAGATGGGAACCCACCAGTGAAGAAATCCCTCATCATACAGTCCAGAAGATGGGGACCTACCAGTGTAAAATTTCCTCCCCATACACTACAGGAGATGAAGGACACACTAGAGTAGAAGTGACACCCCGTACAGTATAGGAGATGGGATCCACCAATGCAGAGCTCCCTCCCCATACAGTACAGGAGATGGGGACCCACTTTGCAAAACTCCTTCACCATATAGCACAAGTGATGGGAATCCATCACTATAGAACTCCCTCCCCGTACAGTACATGAGATGGCATCACGTGTAAAACTCCCTTCCCATACAGTACAGGAGATGGGGACCCACCAATGTAGAACTCCCTCCCCGCACAGTACAAGAGATGAAGTCCCACCAATGTAAAACTTCCTCCCCGAACAGTACCGGATATGGGGACACACCAGTGTAGATCCCTCCCCGTACAGCAGAGGAGATTGTGACCCACCAGTTAAAAAATTCCTCCCTGTACAGCAAAGATGGAAACCAACCAATTTACAACATCCCTCACCGTACACCAAGAGAGATGGGGACCCACCAGTGTATAACTTCCTCTCCGTACAGTACTGGAGATGGGGAACCAACAGAGTAGAACTCCCTCCCCGTACATCACAGGAAATTGGGATTCAACAATGCAGAACTCCCTCCTCTTATAGTACAGGAGAAGGGGACCCACTAGTGTAGAACTCCTTCCAAATACAGTGCAAGCAATGGGGACTCTCCAATGTAGAAATCCCTCCCCTACAATACAGTAGTTGGGGACCCACCAGCGCAGAACTCCCTTCCCTTACAGTGCAGGAGATCGGGACCAGCCATTGTAGAACTTCCTCCCCGAACAGTAGAGGAGATGGGAACCCACCAGAGTTGAACTCTCTCCCCATACAGTAAAAGAGATGGGGAACTGTTACTGTAGAGCTCCTTCCCCAGAGAGTACGAGAATTGGGAACCCAAAAGTGTAAAACTCTCTCTACGTACTGTAGAGAAGATGGGAACCAGGAGTGTAGAACTCCCTCATCATACAGTCCAGAAGATGGGGACCTACTAACGTAAAACTCCCTCCCAATACAGTGCAGGAGATGGGGACACACTAGTGTAGAACTGACGCCCCGTACAGTATAGGAGATGGGATCCTCCAGTGCAAAGCTCCCTCCCCATACAGTACAGGAGATGGGGACCTACTTTGCAAAAGTACCCCACCATAGAATACAAGTGATGGGAACCCATCACTGTATAACTCCCTCCCCGTTCAGTACAAGAGATGGCATCACAAGTGAAGAACTCCCTCCCCGTATAGTACTGGAGATGGGTAACCAACAATGTAGAACTCCCTCCCCGTACATTACAGAAGATGGGGACCCACCATTGTAGAACTCCCTCCCTCTACGTTACAGGAGATGGGGACCTACCACAGAACTCCCTCTTCGTACATTTCAAGAGATGGGAACGCACCATTGTAGAACTCGCTACCCGTACATTATAGGAGATGAGGATTCACGAATTTAGAACTCCCTCTATAGTACAGGAGAAGGGGACCCACTAGTGTAGAACTTCTTTTAAACATAGTACAAGCGATGGGGACCCTCCAATGTAGAAATCCCTACCTTTACAATACAGGAGTTGGGGACCCGCCAATGCAGAACTCCCTCCCCTAACAGTGTTGGAGATTGGGACCCACCATTTTAGAACTCCCTCCCCTTACAGTGCAGGAGATGGGGGCAAACCATTGTAGAACTCCCTACCAGAACAGTAGAGGAGATGGGAATCCACCAGTGTAGAACTCCCTCCCCATACAGTAAGGGAGATGGGGAACCGTCACTTTAGAACTCCTTTCCCATACAGTAAGGGAATTGGGGACACATAAGTATAAAACTCTCTCCCCTTACAGTACAGAAGATGGGAACCAGAAGTGTATAACTTCCTCACCATAAAGTCCAAAAGATGGGGACCTACCAGTGTAAAACTTCCCCCCACCCAATACAGTACAGGAGATGGAGACACACTACTGTAGAAATGACATCCCGTACAGTATAAGAGATGGGATCCACCAGTGCAGAGCTCCCTCCCCATACAGTACAGGAGGTGGGGACTCACTTTTTAAACTCTCGCCATAGAGTACAAGTGATGGGAACCCATTACAGTAGAACTCCCTCCCCATACAGGACATGAGTTGGGGACCCACCAGTGTAGAACTCCCTGCCCCTACAGTGTATTAGATGGGGACCCACCAATGTACAACATCGCTCGAGTACAGTACAGGAGATGGTTACTAACCAATATAGAAATCCCTCGCAATACATTACGGAAGATAGGGACCCATAAGTTTAGAACTCTCTCCACGTGCGGAACAGAAGATAGAAACCACAAGTGTTGAACTCCTTCCCGCTCAGTAATGGACATGGAGACCCATCACTTTAGAACTCCGTCCCCGTTCAGTACAATAGACGGTGACCCTCCGATGTAGAACTTCCTCCTCATACAGTACAGTAGATGAGGACCCACCATTGAAGAACTCCCTCCCCTTACAGTGAAGGAGATGGAGACCAATCATTGTACAACTCCTTCCCCAAACAGTACAGGAGATGGGAACCCACCAGTGTAGAACTCCCATCTGTTGGAGTAGAGGAGATGGGCACCCACACGGGTAGAACTCCCTCTCGTACAATACAGGAGGTGTGGACCCACTAGTACAGAACTTCCTTCCCGTACAGTATAGGAGATGAAGACCTGTCAGAGTAAAACTCCATCATCGTACAGTACCGGAGATGGGGACCCACCAGTGTAGAGCTCCGTCCCCGTACAGCACAAGTGATGGGGACCCACCTGTGTACACCATTCCTCCGTATATACCTCAAGAGATAGGGACCCACCAGTGTAGAACTCCCACTCCGTACAGTATTGGAGATGGGGGACCAACAGTGTAAAATCCCCTCCCCCTACAATACAGGTGATACGGACTCACCAGTGTAGAGCTCTCTCCCATACAGTACAGGAGATGATAACCTACCAGTGCAGAACTCCCTCACTGTACAGCTAAACAGATGGAAGCCCACCAGTGTAGATCTCTCTTTCTATAAAGTACAGAAGATGGGAACCCACCGGTGTAGAAATAGCTCCCCGCACAGTACAGGAGATGGGAACCAACCAGTGTAGAACTCCCTCTCTTTACAGTACAGGAGATGGGGACCCACCCGAGTAGAAATCTTCCCCTTAGAGTACAAGAGATGGGGACCCACCAGTGTGGAACTCCCTACCCTTACAGCACAGATGGGGACTAACCAGTGTAGAACTCCCTCCATGTACATTACAGGAGATGGGGATTCTCCAGTGTAGAGCTCCCTCCCCATACTTTATAGTAGATGGGGGCCCACTAGTGAAGAAATCCCTCTCCGTACAGTACAGAAGTGGGGACCCACCAGTGTAGAACTCCCGTCCTGCACTTTACAGGAGATAGGGACCCACCAGAGTAGAACTCCCTCCCCGTACAGTACAGGAGATGGGGCATCACTGGTATAGAAATCCTTTCCCACACAGCACAGGATATGGGGGACCCACCAATGTAGAACTCCCTCCCCGAACAATAAAGTAGATGGGGAACCACCATTGTAGAACGTCCTCCCCATACAGTGCAAACGATGGGAACCCATCAGTATAGAACTTCCTCCTCATACAGTACAGGAGATGGGGACCAACCTGAGTGTAACGTCCATCCCGTGCAGTACAGGAGATGGGGAACCACCAATGTAGAACTCTCTCCTCGTACAGTGCAGGAGTAGGAAAACCACCAGTGTAGAACTTCCTCCCCGTATAATACAGGAGATGATGACCCACCATTGTACAATCCCCTCCCCGTAGAGTATAGGTGATGGATACCCACCAGGGTAGAGCTACCTTTTCGTACGGTACAGGAGATGGGGTCCCGCCAGTATAGAACTTTCTCACCGTATAGTACAAGAGATGGGGACCCACCAGTGTACAAGATTCTTCCTCATACAGTACAAGAGATGGGGACCCACCAGTGTAGAACTCGCTTTTCGGACGGTACAGGAGATGGGGTCCCACCAGTGTAGAAATCCCTCCTCGTAAAGTAAAAGAGATGGAGACCCACCAGTGTACAAAATTCTTCCCCATACAGCACAGGAGATGGGGACCCACCAGTGTAGAACTCCCTCCCCGTATAGTACAGTAGATGGGAACCCACCAGTGTAGAACTCCCTTCCTATAGAGTGCATGCGTTGGGAACCCGTTAATGTAGAACTCCCTCCCCATAGAGTACAAGAGAGTGGGACCCACCAATGTACAACGTCCATCCCTATGCAGAAAAAGTGATGGGGAACCGCCAATGTACACCATCCCTCCGTATATACCACAAGAGATGGGGACCCACCAGTGCAGAGCTCCCACTCCGTACAGTATTGGAGATGGGGGACCAACAGTGTAAAACCCCCTTCACCTATAATACAGGAGATGGGGACTCACCAGTGTAGAGCTCTCTCCCGGTACAGTACAAGAGATGGGGACCCACCAGTGAAGAACTTCCTCCCCTTAGTGTCCAGGAGATGGGGACCCACCAGAGTAGAACTCCCTCCCCAGACACTATAAGAGATGGGGACTCACCAGTGTACAACATCCCTCCCGTACAGCACAGCAGATGGGAGCCCACCAGTGTAGAACTCTCTCCCCGTACAATAAAGGAGATGGGGACCAACCAGTGTAGAAATACCTCCCCGTACAGTACAGGACATGGAGACCAATCAGTGTAGAACTCCATCTCTCTACAGTACAGGAGATGGGGACCCACCCGGGTAGAGATCCTCCCCTTACAGTACAAGAGATGGGGACCCACCAATGTAGAACTCCCTTCCCGTAGAGTACAGGAAACTGGGACTCACCAGTGTAGAACTTCCTCTCCGGACAGTTCAGGAGATAGGGACCCACCATTACAGAACTCTCTTCCCGTACAGTACAAAACAATGGACTCCATCAGTGTAGAGCTCCCTCCTCGTGCAGTAAGGAGATGGGGACCCAAAAGTGTAGAACTCCCTCCCCATACAGTAGAGGAGATGGGGACTCACTAGTGTGCAACGTCTATCCCGTGCAGTACAGGAGATGGGGACCCACCAGTGTAGAACCTACTTGCCGTACAGGAAAAGAGATGGGGACCCACTAGTGTAGAACTCCTTCTCCCTACAATATAGGAAATGAGGACCTAACAGCGTAGAACTCCCTCTCCGTACAGCACAGGGGATGGAGACCCACCACTGTAGAACTCGGTCTTTGTATAATATAGGAGATTGGAACCTATCAGTTTAGAACTCCCTGTTCATGCAGTATGCGAGATTGGGTCTTACCAGTGTAGACTCCCTCCCCTTACAGTACATGAGATGGGGACCTACCATCGTGGAACTCCCTGTCTGTACAGTACAGTAGATGGGGACCCGCTACTGTAGAACTCTCTTCCCATACAGTACAGGAGATGGGGACCCACCAGTGTAGAGCTCCCTTCCCGTACAGTACAGGAGATAGAGAACCCACCATTGTAGAATTCTTTCCCCGTGCAGTACAGGAAATGGGGACCCACCAGTGTTGACCTCCCTCCCCTTAAGTGCAGGAGATGTGGCATCATTCGTGTAGAACTCCATATCCGTACAGTACACATAGGTAATAAGAGACGCAGCCGGTCGTCTAAAGGCACAGCTATCAGTCCACAGACATAGCCACACGTTTACAGATAGAGCCATCTCTCTACAGACACAGTCACCCATCCACTGACAAAGCCAACCGTCCATAGACGCAGCCATCTGTCCATATGTGTACTGAATACGTGTTGCAGATAGCTAAGGTAAACCTCTAGAACTATTGATCAAAGAGTCACTGGAAAGGGGCGGAGTGGTTCGGAAATGAAAGAGGGCAGACGTAATACCTATTTGTATGGACGTAGACCAGGGTCAGGCACTGAACTACAAACCTGTCTCACTGACGAGCGTGGTCTTGGTGGTTCCAGGAAAGATGGTTAGATAAAGGATGACTCTCAACAGAGGAGAAGTTAACTAAATATAAAACAGTTCCCTTTATTCGAAAGTAGGTCATCATTAACAACCTTCTTAGATTTACGAGAGAGTGAGCTCTGTCTTAGGCAAAAGGGAAGGCTGGCTAGACTGTTTTTATCTGAACTGCCAGAAATCATTTGATACTGAACAGCTTAGGGAGCTGATTAAGAAACTGAGTCACCAGGCAGGAATAAGGGGACAGTCCTTCAATGGAAAGAAGATTATCTCAGTGGAAGGGAAGATTGGACGCATGTCAGAGGAGCCTTCTCTAAATGGCTTGAAGTGACCTGCAGAGCCTACAGGGTTCTGTTCTGGGACCAAGACTTTTCATGATTTGTGTTAATGACTTATCCAAAGGTACTGACTCGTGCCTGAATATGTTTCAGGACACTGTAAAGGTTATGAGGGAGGTGAAGAGCGAGGAAGACTGCATCATCTCACAAGGAGACCCAAACATACTCCGAAGTTGGTCTGATGAAATTCAAACTGAACAAATGTAATGATAAGACAAAGTGTAAGACGGCCTCAATACGCTTACCATCTTGCAAGAAATAAACTTCAGGATTCGTGTGTGAGAAGAACCTAGCCTATTGCCAAAGTCCCATACTAGAATAACTAGGGAGACCAACCGTCTTTTGGCAAATATCACAACAGCTTTCAAGTTTATGGACAAGGAGGCACTCAGTAAGTTGTTCATACCCTGCATAAGGCCAGAACTAGAATGTACTACTCAGGTTTGGTCACTGAACTTAAAGAAGCACAAAGAGCTCATAGAGAAGGTCCAGATGAGTGCAGCAAATGTGGTACCGAAATAGAGTTGAGTTACAGGGAAAGGTTAGACTTTATATTTCCCCGCCCTAGAAGAGAGAAGAATGAGGGTTGACCTGATCACAACACTTAAGTTATTAAAAGAGATCGATGACGCTGACAGCGACCAGATCTTCAACGAATGTAGGAATAGAACAATCAGATGATGTAGAATGAAATTAAGCAAAAACCTCTTTAAAAAAATATGTAAAGAAGTACTTATATAGTATAAGAGTGGTGGGTGAATGAACTAGATACACTCAAAAAATGTATACGCTTCTAATATGAACAATCCTCAGGCAACTTACCATACATACATTAAAAATCGCAACTAATTATTCAACGACACACACCTCCTTCCTTCAGAGATTCAACTGTAATCCCATCCGCTCCATCCGTCTTGCCACACTTCATCATACTCAAGGCTTTCACCTCTTCTCTTTTCACCAACCACTTACCATAAGACTCTCACTCCGCATACCTCCCGACCAAAACGCCTCACACTTGCTACCTGACAAGCACTAAACGACAAACCTTCCAACTCAGTCTTAAACACTATCTTACCAATCATAGATCCAACTGAAACCACGTTCTCGAGACAAACTCGAGCCACACTTTCTCTTCTACGTTCTGGACATCTCCCAGCCCTACATTACTGCAAACACATTCAACACACCCCAGGACTTTTCATGCTCATGGTGCTACTTCTACAGTGAAAACACTGAACACTGTTGTCCTGAATTCTCCTCGCATAGATACACACATATCACCACTACACTTAATGACCTATGGTCACATCCGGTGGACGTGGTTGGCTTTCTGAGCGCTAGCCAGGAAGTGAGTAAGTAATAGAAGATCTACTTTCAATACAACCTAGACCACCTTTTATTGGATTCCTGTAGCCCTGAGACTGTGCTTCAGTCAAACACGGGTAGATAATGGACTCCATTGGCGGAAAAATTTCCGGATGGGAATAAACTCCTTTTCATCCACTGACGGTGATACAGCCTCACCGAAGGTGATATTCATATCACAATGTAACCACAAACAGGCGGAGTCCAGTAACAACTATATACATGGAAAGTGAGGTCAAACGTGAAAGATGTAGGGGGTCATCATGTGAGAAACTTGCACTCATGGACCACGTTGATAAGGCTGCTAGTAAACAAAGTATTGTGTGGCATGACAGTGAGATCCTTCACAACGGGAGACAGAAGGCTAATGATGACAAGGTTCATTAAGTACTTAAAAAGAAAATCGAATGCCGTCGTGCAACGGTATGTATCGCTGAAAAGATTTAAGAAACACGAGGGAAACAGAGGATAGAACGTATGTCCACACGTAATGAGCTGACAGTTCCCGACCTCTACACCCTTGAAAGAAGAGAAAGATACATGATAGTGTGTTTATCGATAATCAGATGGAAATATGAAACACGAAAAGTTCCGGGCGTGCTTTCATGTGTGTTACGTCTTCAGGGGAGACAGACACACGAAAGCGTATTCGAATCTTTTTGCGTGTCATTTTTCCCCGTGGTTGTTCGCGAATTCTTAGATCACATACATTACTTAGCTATATATGCATGATACAGTATTACTGACTCTGTAATTTTCACATGCACACATTAGGTACGTGATCAGTCATTCCAGGGCATCAATGATAATATTCTGGGGTTAAAAAGTCTTAACAAGGAAGAAACAGCTTTACCCAGAGTATAATGATACCTTGTAATAACACCTAAGAGATATAAAACAAAAGCGCACTGTAGAGTCCTTCAGAGTAATGATAAACATGCATGGAACTGCAGAAATGTCTAAAAGAAAACTTGATCTATACAGCCTATAGAAAACTTGAACTATACAAACCTATAAACAACTTGAACCATAAATCCTTTATAATACTTGAACTGTAAAGACCATATATAATACCTAAACTATACAACCTTCAGACAACTTGAACTGTAAAGCCTGTATAAATACTTGAACTATACAAACTATTGACAACTTGAACTGTACAGCGTGTTCAGTACTTGTACCATACAAACTATATACAACTTGAACTATACAGCAGTGTGTTTGATGAACTTTAGACCCTGTACAATGAACTGAGTAGCTTAGAACGTAAAAATGCATGGTCTAGAATGAGACCCTTTAAGAAGGAACCCGAAAATGGAATTTTAGCTTCCTAGACGCAGACGTGGATCGGATCCAGAGAGACAGACGGAGGGAAAGAAAGAGTGCCTTCGTGTGCCCGAAATGGCCCAGTTCCAGCGAGTCATGGAAACGTCATGGAACGTGAGTGAACCTCGAGAACTCCGGAGGAGGCGAGATACCTACACACACACACACACTGCCGTGTTTACCCGTCTGGTAGGTCCCTTCCGGAGGGAGGGTGGATACCTTCGTGGGCCTGCGGGGGGTCTCTGCCCCAGACAGCCCGGATTAAGCAACGCAACTCGACGGGCGTCCAGACCCAAGGCACGGAGGCAGGCGAGTCCCCAGGAGTAAGGCGAGGTAGACTTAAGGTGTAAAGTAAGGTAAGGATCGCGTCTCGACTTGCGGACCAGACTGACTAGTCCTGATTGTGCCCTGCTTAGTCCTGTTTAGGGGGGTCATTGTCAAGAGACCAGGCCAATTAATACCCCCCAGAGGACCGTAGAGTCATTCGCTGTCAA
>JAUUDW010003458.1:0-10374 GCA_032361385.1 Panulirus guttatus
ACCACCTTTGAAATGGAAACGCGAGTGGAGATTATAGTTAGATATGAAAAAGGGACTAGTGAGAACATCATTAGACAGCAGTCTCAGACTGAAGCAAGATATTAGGAGAGGTACTAAACAGATGGTGTTCAACTGAGAACAGGTTACTGTCCTACTCCTGTTGCCCTTGTCCTGGTATCCTGCTCCTGGTGTCTTCCTTATGATACCCTACTCCTGGTATCCCGCTCTTGATGTCTTGTTTCTGATGCCCTTCTCCTGATACCCTTCTCTTGGTTTGCTGCTCCTGATGCCCTCTCCTGGTAACTTGCTCCTTGTGTCCTGCTCCTGATGCCCTTCTAGTACCCTGCTCTGGATGTAATTCTCCTGATTCCTTTGTCTTTGTGCACTGCTCTTGATGTCATGCTAATGAGGTTCTTCTCTTAGTACCTTAATCTTGATTTTTTGCTCTGAATTCTCTTCTTTTGGTATCTTGCTTTTATAGTTTTGCTCCTGATCGCCTTTTTCTGTTACCCTCCTCTTGGTGTCCTGCTCTTGATGCCTTTTTCCTGGCACCCTACTCTTGGGGTCTGCTCCTGATGGCCTTGTTCTTGTACCCTCTTCTCTGTGTCCTTCATCTGATGTCTTTCTCCTGGTACCCTGCCTTTGATGTCGCGCACCTCATGCCATTTTCTTGGTACCCTGCTCTTGGCCTCTTGCTCCTGATGCCCTTTTCTTGGTACCCTGCTCATCATGTCCTCCTCCTGATGCCCTCCTGGTACCCCGTGCTTGATATCCTGATCTTGATGTCCTTTTCATTTTACCCTTCTCTTGGTGTCCTCCTCCTGATGCCCTTCTCTTAGTACCTTGCTCTTGGCTTCCTACTCCTCATGCCCTTCTCTTAGTACTCTAATCTTGGTTTGCTGCTCCTGGTGTCCTTCTCCTGTTATCCTGCTCTATGTGTTCTTTTCATAATGCCTTTCTCCTGGCTCCTTGCACTTGTTGTCCTGCTCCTGATATCACTCTCCTGGTGCCCTGATCTTGGTGTCCTGCTCTTGATGCCCTTCTCCTGGACCCATACTCTTGGGGTCCTGCTCCTGATGCCTTTCTCTTGGTACCTTGATCTTGGTTCGCTACTCATGATGCACGTCTCCTGGTACTCTAGTCTTGGTTTGCTACTCATGATGCCTTTCTCCTGTTATCATGTTCTTGATGTCTTGCTCCTAATGCCTTTTTCCTGGTAACTTGCTCTTTGTGTTTTGCTCCCAGTGTCCTTCTCCTGGTAACTTGCCCTTGATGTCCTGCTCCTGGTGGCTTTCTCCTGGTACCCTACTCTTGTCGTCCTCCTTCTGATGCTCTTTTCCTGGTATCCTGCTCTTCCTTTTTTTATCTTGATGTCTTTCTCCTAGTGTCCTGCTCTTGGTGTCCTACTCATGATGCCCTTCTCCTGGTACATGACCTAGTTTTGCAAATCATGATGGCCTTGTTCTGGTACACTTCCCTTGGTTTCTTGTTCCTGATCTTCTTTTCTTGATGCCCTGCTCTTAGAGTCCTGCTCCTGATGTCCTCCTCTTTCTCTCCTCTTGGTGTCGTGCTCCTTATGCCCTTCTCCTGGTACCTCGGGTATAGTATCCTGCTCTTAATGGCCTTTTCCTGGTATTCTGCTCTTAGTGTCTTCCTCATGATGCCCTTTTCCTGGTACCCTGCTCTTATTGTCTTGTTCCTGATGCCCTTCTCCTGTTACCTTGTTCTTGTTTTGCTGCTCCTGATGTCCTTATCCTGGTACCTTTCTCTTAGCGTCCTACTCCTATTGCCCTTATCCTGGTAACCTGTTCTTGGTGTCCTGCTCCTGATGCCCTTCTTCTGGTACCCTGCATTTAGTGCCCTACTCCTGTTCCCCTTCTGGTAACCTGCTCTTGGTGTCCTGCTCCTGATGCCCTTCTCCTAGTACCGCTCTCGGGGTGTTAAGCTCCTGATGCCCTTCTCCTAGTACCGCTCTCGGGGTGTTAAGCTCCTGATGCCCTTCTCTTCCTACTCTGCTCTTCATGTCCTACTAATGAGGTCCTTTTCTTTGTACCCTATTTTTTCTTTTCTCATTTTTGCTCGTAATGCCCTTCTCCTTGCACCCTGCTCATATTATTTTGATCCTGATAGCCTTCTACTGGTACCCAGCTCTTGGTGCCCTGCTCCTGATGCCATTTTCCTGACACCCTATTCTTGGTGTCCTATTCTTGATGCCCTTCTCCTCGTACCCTACTCTTGGTGTCGCGCTTCTCCTATCCTTTCCTGGTACCCTGCTCTTGGTGTAATGCTCCTGATGCCTTTTTCTTGGTACCCTGCTCTCAGTGTCCTGCTCCTGATGTCCTTCTCTTACTCTCCTCTTGCTGTCCTGCTTCTCATGTCCTTCTCCTGGTACCCCACGCTTGGTATCCTGATCTTGATGCCTTTTTTCTGATACCTTGCTTTTGGTATTCTGCTCCTGATGGCCTTTCCTGGTCGCTACTCTTGGCGTCCTCCTCTTAATGCCCTTCTCCTGCTAACCTGCTCTTGGTTTGCTGCTCCTGATGCCTCTCTCCTAGTACCCTGCTTTTGGTTTCCATCTCCTGAAGCCCTTCTCCTGGTACCCTACCCTTGGTATCTTGTTTCACATACCATTCTGTTGGTACTCTGCTCTTTGTCTTGCTCATGATATACTGCTCCTGATGCCCTTTTTCTGGTACTCTGCTCTTCATGTCCTGTTCCAAGTGCCCTCCTCCTGGTACCCAGCTTTTGTTGTTCTACTCCTGATAGCCTTTTCCGGGTACCCTGCGCTTGGTGACCTCCTCCTAATATGCTTCTCCTGGTACACTACTCTTGGTTTGATGCTTCTCATTCACTTCTCCTGGCACCCTGCACTTGGTGTCCTACTTCTTGTGCCCTTCTCTTGCTATCCTGTTCTTGGTGCCCTGCCCCTGACGCCCTTTTCCTAATGCCCTTCTCTTGTTGTCCTGCTCCTGATGCTCTTTTCTTGGCACCCTGATCTTAGTGTCCTGTTCCTGATGTCCTATTCTTACTCTCCACTTGGTGTCCTGCTCCTAATGCCTTTCTTCTGGTACCCCTCGCTTGGTATCCTGATCGTGATGCCCTTTTCCTGGTACCCTGCTCTCAGTGTTCTACTCCTGATGCCGTTCTCCTGGTACCCTGCTCTTGGCATCCTGTTTCTGGTCCCCTTTTTGTAACTTGCTCTTCGTGTCTCGCTTCTTATGTTCTTTTCGTGGTATATTGCTCTTGGTGTTCTGCTTCTATTGCCCTTTTCCCAGTACTGTGCTCTATATATCTTGTTCCTAATTCCCTATACCTGGTACCCTGCTCTTCATGTCCCGTTCTCAGTGCTCTTCCCCTGGTACCAGCTTTTGGTATCCTGTTCCCGATGGCCTCCTCCTGGTGCTCTACTAATGGTTTGCTGCTCCTAGTGCCCTTATCCTGATGCCCTGCCCTTGGCGTCCTACTCATGATGACCTTCTGGTACCCCGAGCTTGGTATCCTGCTCTTGACGGCCTTTTTCTGGTACCCTGCTATTGGTTTTCTACTATCGATGCCCTTTTTTTCCTGGTATCTTGCTCTTGATATATTTCTCCTGATGTCTTTTGCCTGGTACCCTGCTCTTGGTGTCCTACTCCTAGTGCCCTACTGCTGGTATCCTGCTGTTGGTGGCCTTCTCTTGGTAACCTTTTCCCGGTACCCTTCTCTTAATGTCCTGCTTCTGATGCCCTTGATCTAGTATCCTGCTCTTGGCATAAAGCTCCCAATACCCTTTTCATGGTACCCTGCTCTTGGTGTCTTGTTCCTAATACCGTTCCCCCAGTACCCTGCTCTTTCTGTCCTGCTTCTAGTACCATTCTCCTGGTTCCCTGCTCTTGGTGTTCTCCTCCTGATGGCCTTGTCCTGGTACCCTGCTTCTAGTGTCCAGCTCCTGATGCCATTCTCCTAGTACCCTGCTCTTGGTCTCATGCTGCTGGTACCCTTCTTCTGGTATCCTGCTCTTGGTATCCTGATTCTGATGCCCTTCTCCTGGTACCCTACTCTTGGTGTCCTGCTCCTGTTACCCTTCTCCTGGTACCCTGCTCTTGTTGTCCTGATACTGATGCATCCCTCCTGGTAGCATGTTCTTTGTTTCCTGCTCCTGATGTCCTTCATCTGGTAACCTGCTCTCTGTATCTTGCTCCTAATACCTTTCTCCTGGTACACTGTTCTGTGCCCTTCTGATGTCCCTTTCTTGGTACCCTGGTCTTGTCCTGTTCTTAGTGCCCTTCCCCTTGTACCCATCTTTGGGTGTCCTGTTCCTGCTGCCCTTCTGTTACCCTCCTCTTGGTGTCTTTCTCCTGATGCTTTTCTCCTAATACCCTGTTGTTGCTGTCCTGCTCCTGGTGCCATTTTTCTGGTAACATCCTGTGGTCCTTTTCCTGGTCTGCTTGTGTATTACTTTTGGTTTCCTTCTCTTGTTACTCTGCTGTTTCTATCTTCCTCCTGGTACCCTACTGTTGGGGTCTTGCTCCTGGTACCCTGCTGTTGCAGTCTTGCCTCATGTACCGTTCTTTTGGTGTCCTGCTCATTGTACCGTGCTGTTTGTGTCCAGCTCTTGTTGCCCTGTTGTTAGTGTCCTGTTCCTGGCGCCATGCTGCTGGTGTCCAGCTCCCGGTAGCCTGCAGTTGGTTTATTCCTCTTGTTGCCCTACTGTTGGTGCCCAGCTCCCGATACCTTGATGCTGTTGTCCAGCTCTCGGTACTCTGCTGTTGGCGTTCTGCTCCAGCTTTCCTATTCATGATCACTTGCTCCTCGTGTCCTGCTGCTGGCTTCAGTTCCTGGTTCCCTGATACTGGTGTCTTACGTCTGGTACCATACAGATGATGGCTTGCTCCTGGTATTCAGTGCTTTGTACCCTGCCCATGGTACCCTACATTTGGAGTCTTGCTCCTACTACCGTGCTCTTTGTACCCTGCTGTTTTTACCTTTCTCCTGGTACCCTGCCCTTGGTGTCCTGCTTCTGAGGCCTTTCTCCTGGTACCCTGCTCTTGTCCTGTTCCATGCCCTTTTCCTTGTACCCTGCCCTTGGTGTCCTTATCCAGATGCCCTTCTCCCACTACCATGTTTTTGGTGTCCTGCTCCTGATGCCCTACTCCTGTACCCTACTCTTAGTGTCCTGATGCTTGTTTCTTTTTCCTTGGACCCTGTCCTTGGTGTTCTGCTCTCGATGCTCTTCTCCTGGTACTCTGCTTTTGGTATGCTTCTCCTGGCACTTCCCTTGGAGCACTGCTCCTAGCACCCTGCTCTTAGTGACCTGATGATAGGGTTCTGCTCCTGGAGCCTTTATCTTCGGATCCTGCTGTTGGCCTCCTGCTCCTGGTGCCTTGTTCCTGGTACCCATCCCCTTGTACCCTGCTGTTGGTGTCCCTTTCCTAGTATCTTTCTTCTGGAACCTTGCTCCTGGCATCCTATGCCTTTTGTCTTGCTCCTAGTGTCCTGCTCCATGCTCCCTGCTTCAAGTACCTTACTCCATGTGACCTGATACTGGTGTTCTGCTCCCGGTACCCTTTTTCTGGTACCTTCCTCTTGGTATTCTACTCTTAGTGCTCTTTTCCTAGCAACCTCCTGTTGGTGTCCTTTTTCCTGGTCTGCGTGTGTCCTGCTCCTGGTGTCCTGCAGTTACTGCCCTACTCCTATTACCCTGCTGGTACTATCTTGCTCCTGGTACTGTACTATCAGTGTCCTGCTCCCGTTACCGTGATGTTAGTGTCTTGCTCCTGGTACTCTGTTCTTGCTGCTATCTTCCTAGTGTCCTGCTCCTGCTACTCTGCTGTTGGTGTCCTGCTCCTGATGCCCTTCTCCTGGTGTCCTACGCTTGTTGCCCTGGTGAGCTGCTTCTGTCCTTCTCATAGTGTCCTGCTCCTGCTGCCCTTCTCCTCATGTACTGCTCCAGGTGCCCATCTCCTGGTGTTATGTTGCCCATCTTGTAATAACCTCTTTGTTCTGTACGGAAAGGGTGCTCCCCACTCGTCGGGCCCCATCTCCTTCATACAGCACTTTAAACTTCATTCTACTCTCAGCATTTACAATCTCCTCATCCAGCCTATCCCATTCATCTATCATCCTTATACGGTAAAAGTATTCCATACTTCCTTTCGAAGAAGTTTCTTTTCTAATTGCGTGTTGTGGCCTCTGGTTCTTCCATCCGTACATCTTTCGAAGAACTGTTCGGTGTTGGCATTACCAAACTGGTTAGAAATCTTAAGGGTTGAGATCTTGTCACCTCTCACTCTTCTTTCTTTCACGATAGTCAAATCTAAGGCTTGTCTGTAACTGAGTTCTCTCAGTCCTGATACCATTTTCGTTGCCCTCATCAGGGCCCTCAATACTAGTTTTTTTTTTACCTTTTTAAGCACTGTGATCAACTGGAGGAGAAGCATATTCTGGTTTTGGTCTAGTATAGGATGCAAACAGCTTACTGATTATTTCCTTGCCTATATACACGACTGCTGTTCTGATACCTGCAAGAAGACTTTTTCTCCTGTCCTATTCTTCCAAGGTGGGACTATGGAGAAAGTTAGAAACGATATCTACTCCCAAGTCCCTCTCGCACACGGACTGCTTCATCTTATTTCCTGTTAATTCATATTCACATCGAGGAATTCTTTCACTGTCCCAGCCTCAATACTTTGCATTTACTCGGGCTGAGTTTCACCAGCCATTGTCAGTCCAATTTTGGAGATCGTCTGGGTCCCCTTGTAGACGAATGTATTTTGCTTTTCACCTCCCTCACAACTTTGGCATCATTCACAAGCACTTTCGAACAGAAGTCTAAATTATCCTTCTGGTATGTCATGTACGTAAATCAAGGAATATAACAGGATGGTTGGAGACACTGTATTTTGGAAGCACACAAGAGACATTGAATGGAATAATCTACCACCTGTGGCTCATATCATTGCTAATAAGTTTCAAGAAAATATATAATCTCTTCACTTGATCATTCCTTTGAAAAGGAAAATAGATTTTATCTCGACTCTAATCTTATATGTATCTCTGACGTATTTTTTGGCTCAATTTTGAATATGCGTGAATTAATTTTGTATAATCTGATCTTGTTTAAATTCAATAATTCTGGCATTTTTTTTTCTTCAGTGTTATCATATTCTGCATCTTACAATTTTAGCTCGCCTTGGTGAATTTACTCAAAATTCTATTGGTGCTTTTCACTAAGTGTTCCTTGAATTTCTATGATTTCTGTGGAATTCTTGATCTCCCTCATGCTTCTTACTAATGACTATATGTTCTTGGTCATTGTTCAGCCAGGTTGCATAACTTTCAAGCCCTTTTTTGTGTGTGCTTATGTCACGCTTGGAACGCAATGTTATGTATAACATGATGTGTTGCTGATATTGTATATTGCTATATAGTTTCCTAATCAGCGACAGCTGGGTTGTCCAGCGGCACACGATTTGTTTTGTCTTTTCCTTTGAAACATGTCATCAACCAGCAATGCTTGGCTGTGTGTTATTTAAGACAACCGATATGCAAGAAACTTTTAATTAGCTTGTCGGTGTAGGGATGAATCTGTTACAGCGTGCGTGACCTGTTCCACATACACTCACACACACACACACACACACACACACACACACACACACACACACACATACTGGCTTAACTGCTCCCTCTCTCTCTGTCATGGTAGCGAGAATAAGAGCAGCTTTGAAGGAATTTGTAACGGACTTGAAGGCATAATGACAATCAGAATGGAAAGAGTTACATGGCCTGATACGCTTTGAACCTGACAGGGCAAGAATTATAACAAGAACGGTAAGGGTACAATGGACAGAGAACTTTTTCCCAACCAACTGACCACTGCTATGCAATCAGCACAGCTAGAGGCATCTCAGTCGTCGTCTTAATAAAGGTCAATATAAAAACTGTACAAGGAAAAGCTCTGAGCCTTTTTCCGAGCTGGCATTTCGAGAGATGGATAAGAGGTAAATATGCCTTGCTTGGCAGAAAAGAGGCGAATTTTGATCGGAAGACCCTAAAAGTGAAGAAAGAGTACATCTATACTGGTAGTGTTCAGAGACAGAAAACAGGGTAGAGGAGTAGATGTAACAATCAGAAACTAGTGTTAAGTATTTAGTTAACTGTTACAGAATGTCAGTGGGGGAAAAAGAATGGACCTCGACTCCATCAGGATCATCCCAAGAAGAGCCAAGCCAATGTATTAAACAAAGAAGCAAAGTTTTAGAGGAGAGAGAAATCTTGAGTTGAGAGACTTAAGATCCTCGGGGCGAGAAACAGACGTTTTTTCATAGCAATTAACACAAACACCACATCTTTGGAGAGTAAATGTTGATACAGACTGTAGGTGGGGCGTTTATAGTGAACAGGAGAGTAACCTTTGACAATTGGATCTGAGAGAGAGAATACTTATTCATTCATTCACATCTCAAAGAGACGATCATGCGAGGAAGTAAAGGCGAACGGTTTTCGACATTCGGTAAGCTGGATCAGAGGCCTTTAGTATTTCAGAAGTCGGCAAAGAAAGGACCCCGTCTAGGACCACTGTCGGTAGTGATGGAGGTGGGCTACGTTCATTTGATGACGGTGATGGGATGGCCCAAGAATCATGCAGCCCTCTTCGACCAGTGAGTTCTTTTCGATTCAGCGCTAGAGAACCAATGTCATGAGACATTTTCATCTACATGACAAGAAAAAGGAAACCTATTAATCTATAATAAAGAGTCGTGTGTGTTACGTGTTGTCAGGTGTTATGTGTAAGATGGAGAGAATGCGTGTTTGTGTACTGAACACCTGCAAGTCACTTGTAAATGGAAGAGAAAGAAAAAAAAAAAGCAAATGGGGCCAGGAAGGGGAACGTGACAGCCACTACAAAGTGAGTTGAGTGCTCCGCCGTAACCATCCCTCCCAACACCTAGCCAGTAGCGCCTCTCTGGTCACTGACTGCTGATTTGTTCCCGGATGGTCATGAATCAGTCCGAGATGCTAGTGACGTCCCCCGTATGGTCATCACGTGATCCACTACCCACCGGGCGCGCACACTTCGCCTACCTTCAAGGTGCGCCGCTGACCACGAGGCCTGACCTACAGCATCACATCCAAGCAGACTCTTCTGTACACAGTAACAGTCCGTGTCGATATCAACACTTTCATTCAGCTGTGTGTCACAGCGTAAAAACGCGTCTTTGTGTCTGTGTGTAGATTTGCACATCCCAGTGAAACGTCAGCGCTGGACAGGGAAGGCCACACTGTCGCACGATTCATTTACTCTCCACTTTCATCCTCGAATCAGAGAATGGGATCGACAGAGTAACTATTCTCGTTAATTATGATCAAATTAATGAATTGATCAATGGTCCAAGACGTCTGTATCAAAGCGTCCATATATGAGTATTTTTACTTTATGTTTAAGGCTGATCTGCGAATTCTTTGTAATAATTGATCACATCAAGTCTAATGTCCCAACAACATAACTGATCCATTTTGTTACAGTCAAGTCCTGACAACATATGTGATCACTAGTTACAGTCAAGTCTTGACAATATAATTGATCCACTAGCTACAGTCGGTTCGTGCCAACACAGTGATGAATAGTTACAGCCAATTCCTGACAACCTTCGTGAGTTGCCCGCCAACCCTTGTCGAGGACAGGAGTGCTCTAACGACGCCTCACCGGCCCAGTTTCAAACAGGTCTTTCTGTGTGCCTCTTAGTGACCCACTTGAATCTTAGTGAAATCCTCTAAATCGTAGTAAAATCCTATAAGATGGCTCCAGCTTCTCGATTTGCCTGCCTTAGTTGCCATCGGACTTCACCAGGGATTTTCTCCTCAGAGAAGGTTTACACTTCTTGTTTGTTCTGCGACGTATTTGATAGGCTTTTGGTAGGTGTTAGGTAAAGCAGCGAAGCCCTGGAGAAATTAGATGTTAGGATGAAAGGGTGGAAAGACGAAGCTGGGTTCTTGGCGGCGAAAGCGCAATGTTGCGATACAGGAAACAGACACAGTTATATCATCCAGGGTAGATAGCTTAGATGGTAGGATTACAACAGTTGAGACGAAGTTAGAAGATACTTCCACCTTCCAACCTGCGAGGAAAACTTGTCACCGCATTACCGAACAATCAACTAAGAACGAACTCTCCACTCACAATAGCTTTAAGTACAGGATGATCGTAGCATCATCCTGATCGGGGACTCTATAGTCAGACATCAGGAGCAGGATTTCTGTGCGAAGGGTAGAAATAGGAAGAACCTGTGTCATCCAGGTGCTAGGATACAACATATCTTAGATAAGATTGACGACGTAGTCTCAAACAAACCCAAGGATGTGATTTTTGTCGTTCCGGTGGGGACGAACAAT
>JAUUDW010003469.1:0-10374 GCA_032361385.1 Panulirus guttatus
TAACGTAATGAAAAAAATGATAAAAGAACAAATATAGTATGTAAAAAGTATATTCGGGGGTGGGATCTAGTATCTTAGTGTCGTTTGTATCACGTAATTTGATGGAGTGATATTTGTCTTTACCAGGCTCATTACTTGTCTGTACTATAATTGTTGCAACGTTTCTCTCGTGGAATTATGTCTGTTCCTTGGGAACATAATAACTCTGTCTTAAAAGTCACCTTTTTCTTGGACAGTATTCTGGTTTAGTACTCTTGAAAGATTGAAGTATTAAAGGCATTTGCATATGAGTGAACGTTCAGGACCTTTCTAACCTTTTTTTACCCACCAGTGAAAATTCTTAATACAAAATTCTTCAAACATGCCATGTATCATTCACTTAACCCTCAAGGTCTGGATTGAGGAGAAATTTTGCATTCAGTACGCTTTTGTGTGTTAAGCTGTCATTAAGCAATGTTTTATCTACAGGTGAAGTTATGGCTCCAGTTTATCAATAGACTGCAAAACCTGATGAAAATTAATCCTAGATTTATCAACCTGTCCAAATTTGAAGCTACAGAATGCAAATAGCTTTGGACATGTCATCAAGAGGGTTGATAGATGGTATAAATTGGGATTTCAATATGTGGCTTATTGGAATCATAGTGATAATATTGTTTAATTACTGCTGTTTTGAAACTATATTCTTATATTATGTGATGAATAATGATCTGTTCACTAAAAAATCTAAATGCCAAATGACCGTGATTAGGGATACCTTCTTTGCTAACCTTGTCAGAGGTAAAGTAACTTAATTCGTTTCTTGAAGTAAAGATTTGAGAAACAAAATGAAATTAGATTAGTTTAGAAAAAAAAAAGCATACTGTAGATATGGGAGATCAAAATATAGAACTTTGGCCAGTGAAAGCATTAGATATATTAATCTATGTCGAAGTGTATTTGGTAAAGTTCCATTTTATGGGAGTCAAGAAATTATCCCAATGAGATGAGTGATGTAAATGACTAGTATACTAATGTATCAGAACAAACTAGGGTTAAGTTTCAGTTTACAGGTTCCACAAAAATAATATATGGATATGGAAGGAATGCATACCAATGACATTATACTCATTAAGTGATTTATACTGAGGGAATGTGATTTCTTGCATTGAATTTTATGGCAAAATGACAGATAATGATAGTGGTGGTGGATCTAGAGGTGAAGTTTCAATAGGTTCTGCTGATTATTCTGTGTTCTACTATCACTATGAGTCATCTACATTTTAAAATTAACAAAACAAATCAATGATATATAGTACTTAGATGCCTTGTAATAATCCTTGAGAGGAGAGTTGGTTTTTGTCCTCTTAAAAACTAAATACAATTTGTGCTGGTGACCTCTGACACTAGGATGACCTCCCATATCCCCTGGTGAGGAAGGGGCTCGAAACCTCCTCACCTTTCCTCTTTTTCAAAAACTTAACCATCAGTTTTAAAAGTTGCAGAGAGGTGGTGACAAAAGAAAGGTCTTCACATAATGTTTTAAGATTCAGATTTATTTGGTTTTATTTCAGTCTCTCACTTCAGGACATGAACACTGAAATAACTGTTACATTATTTATTCATGATAAAGTTCCTGTGTACACAATAAATACAATTCTTATAGCGGAATATAAATATTTGGAAAATATATTATTTGATTAGCAGTACCAATGCAATAATTTACAAAAAACACTATAATTTCACCTATCGGCCAGTGGAAAAACGTCATTTGATGAGCCTTAGTGACAAATTGTTTCTATTTTAGGTGAGAGTGCAGGTTGTGAAGACATTATATTCCATATACTTTGACATGCCTTATTGCAAGTACCATCCATATGCCACTTAGAAATCTACACTTGGGAAGAACATATGTAGAATATGTGGATAAATGATTAAACAAAGTCATGCAGATAGATATACATAAGTAAGTAATAACAGGCAAATGTGCACTAAGGCAGATAAGCAGGGCAAACATGATACAGATACCTAAGCAAATTGTTGCAGAGAAGGCTCAATAAAGCCCAATAAACTCAGGTTTTGAGGTATCATCTCAGCTGCTCAGTTCTTCATACTGGAAGTATATGATGCCAGTATTATCTATCTGAGGTTTACCATCTCAAAAAGTAATTATGTTGACAGAAGAGATATTTGTTTTTCTGTATGAAATGAGTAGCATTGTATGTAAACCCTCTCAAGTAATAAACATTGATTAAGAAGTGATAATGCAGTAAATTAATGTATACATAGGATAACAAAGCTAAGAGAGGAAGTTTCTTGACTGCAGACCATTTGTCAATTTCTATTGGGCCCTTGAATCAACAGTTAGGTGTCACCAAGATATAAGATAAATGTTGATTTCTTCTGAGAATATCATCAGAGTGGCATTTGGTGCTCAACCAGTATGATAATAATCAGCAAAAGGTTTAGGATTTCCTTTGTCTCTGTGAGACATAAGGTACATTTCCACCCATAAATGATGAATGATGCCAGGAGTAGAACAGGCATGACTGTTGCAGGAACAATGACAGGGGTGCACTAATAGTGCTTACTGATATGACTATATATTTGTTGTATGAAATTGACATGAAGGCGAACTGTGCAGACACAAGCTGGATGTCAAGTGGGGCTGTTGGATTGGTCGCTGCTGTGTCTGGAGTAGGGAGAGACAGAGAGAGCAACCATTACAAATTGGTGTACAGCAAATGGAGATTAGCCAGGGTTGAAAATGTCCTTGCATGCGCTCTTAAGCCACACTTAACTTGTACTGGAAAGAAATGAATAAACTAGCATTTACTATCAGCTTTCAATAACGTGAAACCATTACCACGAATGATATGGCATAACAAAGAGTTTAGTTTTCTTGGAGTTGATTAGTACCATGGCCCACTCATGGTTATCAAGTGTGCATCATGTAATGATTTTACATTTTCAAAAAATATGAAGAGTTTGAACTGTGAAATGTTAATATTTCACTATATGGATGATTGTGATAACCTTGTGAATGTGAATGTTAGGTGTTGGGAAAGTTGTTCCTGTGTATACATTTCTACTTACTATTGCAACCAAAGCTAGCACTGAAAATACCTGTTTTATGGGCAAATTTAGTTTTAAGCTATGAATATTTAACCTCTTAATCATGATGGTACAACCCAAGAACATGCTATACAACCCACTGGTATGATAGCCAGGCCTTTAACCTGACCCTTAAGTGTCAAGCTATCTTACCCAAGGATTGTACTGTTGTATTTAAGAATCATAATATTGTCTTTAAAAGGCTAAGGTTTTACAGTATATCAATAGATATCACAAGGAGAACCATTGGCACTCTCCTTCTCCTGTGACTGGTCATTATCACAGCAGAGTTTGGAGTTACAGGAATAGGAGTACCATAGATTCTTACAAATACCCTTCACTTGGAGGTCTGTCTGTAGCGCCGTCCTCTCAGTCTTAGAAAACCTGGCCGCCGCCGCCTCCCAGGCCTTCTCCGACGAAGTAAGTAGGTATCATCAAAGTAGTCTAGAGGACCATACGGATCTAACACCTGAAAATTTTTTCCTGTTTAGAATAAATTACCCTACAACTGGTTAGAAGCCTCCAGTAGTCAGTACTTGCACAAGGAAACAAAAATGCTTTAATCACAACACCACTTCAATATGCTTAGCACTTAGTTCTTTGAAAGATCATTAAACCTGTCCTGCCCAAGCCACTCAATAACTATCCACCAATCCTTAAATAGAAGCAAAAAACTTAACCGTGCTCCCCTGTTAAGCTATTTACAACGACTTCCTCTCCCAACTGACATGGCATTGATGAAACATAAACACACAGCAATAACTCAACAAGCACCAAATAATCACCCTTACCTTTCCACCTTGAAACTCTGTTCCACTGGACATACACAAATCTGAAATTACTACACTCTTCAGGAAAGTACGAGTTCCATTTTCTTGTTTACATTCTGGACACTACCCATCTGTCACAAATTCTGCATGTTTAGGCAAGAATGTTTTGGGAGGGTCTTTGTTTCATTGTGCATATAATGAAGAGTGACTGAAGACTTCTGGGAGATGTGGATGTTCTGTTTTGGGTAGGCCATTGTTCCTATTGGGTAGTGTTGTGTAATGCTGTTGCATAGGTAAAGAAACAGAGCCCATTGGTCTGCTTTTGATATGCCATCATCCACACAATACTGAGTGGTCCAGTCGATTTTGGAGACATACAAGCAGCCTCCGCTCATGAGCAGAAACCATAGTAATATTCAAAGAAGGAAGGGAACCAACAGCACAGAAAAAGGCTCAAGTTTTGGGGTAAGATTGGGAGAGGTTATAGGTCAAGCTTCTCTAAGCTCTCATTTGAGATAGGTGTGTAGAGCTAATAAGAGTTAGTAGGATGGTTTAAAAATTATTTGCTGCAGGACTTTGAGAATGGAAAATATAAGGGCTTTGTCTCCTTCACTCTTGATTTGGGATGATCTCAACCACTCCTTGTGGTATACCTCAAAGTAAAGACCTAAATTGTAACGTGAGAGGATGTTACTGTATCGCAGCAGGAATTTAGGTACCTGAAGACTATCATGAAGTTTATAATGTCGGGAAAGCAAGAGGTGGAGCTATAAATGTGAGTGTAGAAGTTCTGAATAAGGTTCCTTATATATATATATAGTAGGAAAAATGTTTACAATTTTGACACCCTAAGTCTATAGTTTTACCGCTTTTACAACATGAGTTAATGAGAAGGTCCATATCCCACTTTACTCAGTATGATAACTCACTGACTTTGGAACATTAATGTTCATGATTAGTTGTGGCTAAGAGCATGTTTTTAGTTCATACATAATGTACAAATTTATTAAGATTCAAAACACAGACAAGTTGTGTCACTTACCCTGTGTGGCAGTGTTGGGGGCCCATATACTGGCACAGCATCCCTCACACCATAGACCTTCTGGACTGCCCCATATTCTAAGGGTAAGGGCAGGTAGCCTGAGGGTGCTTTGTGAACTGCAGTTTTATAGGTTGGATCTGGTTCTTTGTAGGCTGTCTCTGGGGCCTTATACTCTGGTTCTGGTTCCTTGTAGGCTGTCTCTGGTGCCTTATACTCTGGTTCTGGTTCCTTATAGGCTGTCTCTGGTTCCTTGTAGGTTGTCTCTGGTGCCTTATACTTTGGTTCTAGTTCCTTGTAGTTTGTCTTTGGTGCCTTATACTCTGGTTCCGGTTCCTTGTAGGCTGTCTCTGGTGCCTTATACTCTGGTTCTGGTTCTTTGTAGGCTGTATCTGGAGCCTTATACTCTGGTTCTGGTTCTTTGTAGGCTGTATCTGGTGCCTTATACTCTGGTTCTGGTTCCTTATATGTTGTCTCTGGTGCCTTATATTCTGGTTCTGGGATTTTATGCTCAGAATTAGGAGGAGAATAGTTATAACCTACTGAAGGATGTTTCGGTTCTGGTTCTTTGTAGGCAGGTGCAGGAGCCTTATATTCTGGTTCTGGAGGTTTGTAGGCAGGTGCCTTATATTCTGATTCTGGAGCTTTGTAGGCAGGTGCAGGAGCCTTATATTCTGGTTCTGGAGCTTTGTAGGCAGGTGCAGGAGCCTTATACTCTGGTTCTGGGGCTTTGTAGGCAGGTGCAGGAACCTTATACTCTGGTTCTGGGGCCTTGTAGGCAGGAGTGGGGGTCACATACCCGTATCCTGGGTTGGAGTCGTGCCGTTCCCCCGTAGGGTAGACAGTGGGGTCCGGCTCGTATGGTGACTCGTGGTCGGAGTGGTGGATGGCTCCGTAGGTCGCCACCTCGGGTGGGTGGTTCCCCACCGGCTTGTACTCGATCTCGTACTGCTTCTCGCCGGGAGCCTTGTAAGTGGACTTAGGCGCTTCATAACTGTCCTTCGGCGCTTTGTACGTGGAGTCAGGGGCAGGACGGTCGTTAACGTGGCTGTGAACCTTACTGAGCCATCCACTCTTGTAGCTGGAGTAATCATACGCCGGGATGAACGTGACTTCATTTGAGTAAGAAGTGGTGACCTTCGGAATATAATTTGGACTTAGGGTGGTAGAAAACGATGGGTCGTGGATCTTGGGACCATATTTTGACTGATGGACTGGGGCCTTATAGCCCGATGCAGGAGCATTATACTCTGGTTCAGGGGCTTTATAGTCAGAGGCAGGGGCATGGTATTCTGGTTCGGGAGCCTTGTATTCGGGTGTTGGAGCATCATAGCCGTAGCCTGAGGAGGGAGCGTCTGGCACCTTGTATGTTGCAGGTGGTTTGTGAGTTGGATCTGCAATATGATAACCAGAGACAGGTGCCTTGTAATCAGATGCTGGGGCCTTGTATTCGGGCTCTGGAGCCTTGTATTTTGGCTCTGGAGCTTTGTATTCTGGCTCTGGAGCCTTGTATTCTGGCTCTGGGGCCTTGTATTCTGGCTCTGGGGCCTTGTATTCTGGCTCTGGATCCTTGTATTCTGGCTCTGGAGCCTTGTACTCTGGCTCTGGGGCCTTGTATTCTGGCTCTGGAGCCTTGTATTCGGGCTCTGGGGCCTTGTATTCTGGCTTTGGAGCCTTGTATTCGGGCTCTGGGGCCTTGTATTCGGGCTCTGGGGCCTTGTATTCGGGCTCTGGAGCTTTGTAGTCTGATTCAGGGGCTTTGTATTCGGGCTCCGGATCTTTGTATTCAGTTTCAGGAGCCTTGTACTCCGACCCGGGGGGTAAGTAACTTGTTTTTGGTCGTTCGTAGGCATAACCCGTGGGATTTGCAGAAGTTGAGGCAGCGTATCCCGGCTGTGGCGCGATGTACGATGCAATCTGCGGGGCCACGTAGTGGGGGGAAACGACGCCATATGCTGGGGCTATACCATAGTGAGGTGTGACCCCATATGAGGGTGCTACTGGGTAGGAAGGTGAATAAGATTGGTATACTGGGGCACTGTAGGCATATCCTGTGGGTATAGAAGGCACCTGTGGAGCTACAGGATGTGAAATGACTGGATGGAGGGGTAACTGAGGTGCTGTGGGTGTTGGATGGAAGGGAGTTGAATGATGCGACGGAGTAGAAGCATGTGAAGGAACTTCAGCATGAGTATTTACGAGTTTAGACTCTTCTATAACCAAGTCCTCATCTGGGTCTTCGTCAGAATCCTTCATTTCTTGTTGAACCTTTATTTCCCCCGTCTCTCTTTTTTTCCTCGCAAAAACATTAGTATTTATATTGTCCTTAACTGTTGTATCCAGAGGCGGGACGTCGGGGGAAGTCAAGACTGCAGAATTGGAGGATGGAACGATGATTCTACTGCCTAAGTTTGTGGACCTTCCTGTGACAAATGTCGTGACAAGCGACAAGATGGTCACTGCCACCCTCACCCATCGCTGTTCCTGGAAAAAAAAATAGAAAATAAAACTAACATTATGATAGCCTCAAAAACAGAAAAAATATACATTTTGCCAGCGGCCGAAAAGGCCAAGGAATTTCTCATTCCAAAGTAGTCTGTCACCTGCCAGAAATTGATTGTAGGGCATCCTTGAAACTGCTGGAGCCCCATAAAAGAAATCCTGGAGTTATATGATTAACATTTATATACTGACAACACTCCATCTAGCACACCCTACCCATCCAAGCACCAAAAATTTAAACCACAGGAATGTATACCAGCCAGCCTTCTTACTGTACCGAGGAACAAAGCTCCAGAACTTCGGTATAGATGATTTCCCAGTGACAGTCACTGTTAATAACTTGTAAACTGTGTGGGATAAACTGACAAACGTAGAAATATTCCTGCTCTAACCTACTGAGCACGACCGTAGGATCCCTGTGCACGACGGTATGTATGACCATAGGTAAGGATGGCCTAAACAAACCGCGGTAACCATGGATGGCACTTAGGGGGTTGAAAATCCTCTGCAGTGTGAGTAACACCCGTGAAGGTCTTTCACATATGATAAATAGAAAGTAATCTTAACAACCAGAACAGCAAGCTTACTGTACAGCTGCAGGAATCAAACATATTACAAGTGGTCGTCAAGCCAAGCCAGCATAGGAACATAAACACACCGAGTGCAACATTCTCAGTAGCTAGTGGAAGAAGACACTAAACTTAATAAGATCTAAACCCATTACAGCCCACAAGTTACACCTTCACTTCAGACATTCTAAAAGTGTTTAGGTATAATTAGCCTCTTGTGAGGTGGCTCCCAACACACAAGTGAACATTAGCCTGTGGTAATTACACACAGACCCCAGGCGCACAAACCATGCCTCACGCCCAAGGTAACACTGCACCTACCGGTGTCAACATTAGGAAGATTGTGCTGGAGTGTGGTATTATGGTAGCACTAGTGGGAGCTAGTTGCATATTGTGATAGCTCCCTTCAAATGGCAGTCTACAACTTGTTGATGATGATGATGGCCTGGTCTCTTGTCATGTTGGTTTCTGCCTTTAACATATTCCTGAGGTTTTGTTCCTTTGAGCCTCTTTGTTGACGTTATCTTAAATATAGTTCCGTAGCTGATAGAAACATGTAAAGGAAATCTAGAGCAGTAGCCAGCTGTACTTCACAAACCTCTAGGAAGGAATCTTACAGAATAATGTCTTAAATATGAAACTGTTATTTGATGTGCTGGACTTCCTTAAATCCAAGTGACACATTAACCAAAGGCAGACATAATCTTCACTTACTTTTCCTTAGTGTAAGAGTAAAGACTTATTGAATGTTTACACAGGGAAAGTGAGCAATTATCCCATTTTCTGTAAGACGGTTAGGTCGAGGTAATTATGCTGTGGTTGCATGTAATTGTTTTGCTATTTTTCTGTAAAACGAAATACCTCGGGGAATTTGGTATTCAACCTAATAACTGGTGGCGTTTAGAGAATGTCATGTAAATTCGAAGTACATTGTAAGACGAAAAAAGAAAGAATTATCATCATGAGTTGTGATTTCAGGCAATTTAGCCATTACAACCCATGAACAATGTTTACTGACAAGCAATTGCATATCTAAAATGCATTATTATTTGTATATATTTTTAATATACTAGATGGTGATGTTTATGTGTAAAGAAGTAACCACAAAACTTATAGCCATTTTTATGTTTTACGTGGCCTCATCCTCGTTGCATCACACAAGAGATATGAGAAAGTTTCGAGCACAATCCAGTTTAGCAGCTGTGTATAGGGTAAAGGTGGTTAATGTGCCATGAGTGGAAATACGTCTGCCACAGGTGGAGAAACGCTGGTCTAATGTACAAGGACAACAGATGTCTGAACCTGACGTTTATATGAAGGAAGATACTGCCGCTCCTCTTGAGGACACTCCAAGATACAGAATGCTTTTAACCTTACAACTACATGACTTCACGCAGCACCCATGTTCTTGGCAGTTAAGAAGCCAGAGTGTAAGACAGATGGGAATAGTTTCTATCTACATCTGGGACGTAAAGCGAACCGAAGACATCAGAGAGTCATAAATATCTCCCAGTTTGTGGTCACCGGACCCGAGCATCATTGTATCGAACAAGAGCGAACGTTACCAGCCCATGAACAACAGATGACCAGCCATCAGAAGATCTACTGCTTGATGATAATAGTTCACCTACGGCATGTATAGAATGCTGTATGATCAGATGTTCATTTGATGTTTTTATTAAGTAGTGTGAATGTTGGAGAAAATATATCATAAGACTTCATTTTATTGTCCATCCAGACAGATTCACATGTCTAACGTTCAGCTAAAAAAAGACAAAAACATGGAATGCAAAGACTCGCATATACAATGAGCATAAATAGGTTAACGACCATTGGATATAACGGTCTGGCATCTGGCCTTACCCTGAGACACTATCATCCTCACGGCTCGTATCGTCGTCCTTAAGGGTAGCACTGTTCAAGCGGTTAGAATACTGAAATCAAGTAATGATGACTCGTGAGCACATCTCCAATTTATTGCTATTCTGTGTCTTCGTGTACAGTGTGGAAGACTGCGATACTCATCCTTAAAACTTGGTACTTATGGGACCTGTTACGGAGTGTGGGCCTGGGTATACATCTGCTACGTGTGTGGTGTACTGGACTGTCATCCCTGGTGAAGTAAAATTGGAAAATGTTTTTAACTTGTAAACTGACTTTTACTTTCACTCCACTCTAAAGACTATTTCTTTGCTCCCCACACACAGTTTGTTCTTATTTCCATTCTATATTGTGTATTTAAACTATTTTCAGTCTGTGGCTGCAGGTAACTCAATAACGTGTTTATTATTATTATTATTATTATTATTATTATCATTATTATTATTATTACTATTATTATTATCATCATTATTATTATCATTATTATTATTATTATCATTATAATTATCATTTACTAACA
>JAUUDW010003480.1:0-10374 GCA_032361385.1 Panulirus guttatus
ATCATCATTTTTTATCCTTAGGTCTGTCCCTCAGGGTTGGGGAATGTGTGTGTGTGTGTGTGTGTGCGTGTGTGTGTGTGTGTGTTTAAGTTCGCTTGTTTATGATTAAGTTTGTTTGTATAATGATATGCAGGTATTTATTTATATTCATGTGTGTGTTTGGTGGTGCGTGTGTGTCTGCAAAGGCACTATAACCTGAACGGATATGCAACAGCAAAACTGAATATCTAACCAGTATGGGCATTTGATACCTAATTATGTGTATTCATGTGCCCCTTCATATTCTGGTGTGGTTGCACAAGGCTCAAGTGTTGTAACTGAGCGTCAAGATAATTCATTTATGGTGGTTCGTCGTAAAAAAAGGTGGTCCGCCCACACGTTACTGGAACTACGGCAGATGGAAAGAGTTTAACGGATGAATTCCACTGGAGAGAAGGTCACGGCTGGAGAGTGGACTAAGCGGCTTGGGAGAGTGAGGTGTGGAGGGCCAGAAATTACATGGAAAGTGAGGAAAGATTAATGCTGTGTACATGGGGGTACGTGGGAAGGACATATACCAGGAGAGCTGATGGTCCGTAACGAGATTATATGTTTTGATGATCTAATAAAAGTGATAGAGACGGGATTGGAAAGCAGTAGGCACCTCCCCACCCATCTCTCCCTCCGGCTCAACTGCAGGCAGCTAAAAGATGAGAGGAAAATACCATGCGGTATAAGGGCAATGGTGTGTGGATACGGTAGTGTGAGGAAGAGGGGAAAAATAATTAGGAGACAAACATACAGGAAAAAGATAAAGAAAGTCCTTCCAACCACACATTTCCAGGTATTATATTCCAGGCTGACCCAACAGTAACTGCCACTCCACTACCCATTAGCATTACCCAGGTGCGTCATAACTCACTCCAGTCGCCGAAAACGAAAGAACTATAATGAAATTTGTTATCTTTAGGGATTACGTTTTGAACACGTACCCGGCACACAATTTCCAGCCTCACCGAACCACACAATTTACACGAAAATGTCTAGAGTTTGAGCATTTCGAGACGGACGACAGTCGGCACTCCCTAAAAAGAAATTCGTCGTTAGAAAAAGAAAACTGTGTATAACAATGTTGGATCTGAGGAGGTGGGAGTGTGTCCCGACGAAGGATATGTTGTTCGCTGTGAAGGTTCCAGGAGAACTTCAGAGATCGAGGCATCACTGCTGGAGTCACTGATGACCTCCAGACTGTCTTAATCCGTATGGCTTCGTTTGTTCCGATTCGAGAACAGTTACTCTGAAGTGATGTTCGCACGAGTTTGAGTGAGCGTCCAGAAATATGAAACAGAAACTGAATCAGTGAGTCGTAATGTAATCTTTGGATTTTCTGGGTAACAACTCCAGCGCAGGCAAAAACCAGACGATAAACGTCAGCATTTATCTGCCAGATTAAAACAGGGACACCAGGTTCATTAATCAACGACATGCTCTTAATAATTAACACTTGTGCCGGCGTGGCAACTAATGATTTTAGAACTGTCGCCTGAATTATTGTGAGAGTGATTGATGACGCTGCTTGCCTTGCTGCGCAGGGCAAAACGCAACGCCTGTTCCCTGCCGACGAAACCCTTTTGATGTTTCCATGAAAATTGTTTTTCCTTTGGATGCCATCTTTGTTACAGGACTTCGACCTGACCCTTCATGATAGTTCCGTCGTGTTGGAGTCTTGTACCGTTGTGCTGAAGTGTTGTACTGTTTTAGAGAGAATGTAATGTCCCCAGAGGCATTATTAAATGGCTTTAAGAAAAGAAATCGTTGAAAATTTGAGGCAATTGTCACATAAGTTTATTCATATTTACATCGCTTGACGCACGTCTTTTGTTTCTAGTACCGTAGTGCTTCAGCACGACGGTACGCCACTTAAGTATGACGGTACGACCCTTGATTGCGAAGGTACGATCCTCAGGTATAGTTGTCTGGTCTTTGACCTGAACCTGAAAGGTCGCAACGTCGTGCTCAAGGGTCGTAAAGTCGTGCTTGAGGGTCGTGCTCTAGTATTCGAGTATAGTATCGCCGCGCTCAAGGGTCGCGCCGTCGCGCTCAGGACCTCAGAGGAGAAATACGCGCGTCTTCCCGCAAGTTTCGCTCCTGACGTCGTCGAAGTTTTGTGAATCAATGTTTTTATCAAGTGGGTCAACACTGTTGTGTTTACCCAGTGTCCCACGTGGTGAAGGGCCTGGTGGAACAGTGTCTTCATTGATCAATCCCGTTTTCAGCCATGATTGTCGTATATTGATCATGCAGGATATACAGCGAAGTCCTGAACCACAGTGGGATGCTGTCTGGCTGTAGGGATGGCACAGAGGGAGGCACTCTATCTGTAGGAGTGGCACAGAAGGAGGCTTTCTAGGTATAAGGGTGGCACAGGCGGAGGCTGCCTGGCTGTAAGGGTGGCACAGAGAGGCTCTCTACCTGTAGGAGTGGCACAGTAGGAGGCTTTCTAGCTGCAGGGGTGGCTTAGAGAGCGTTGCCCCTTCTGGTCCTATGGAAGGGGTCGCCATGGGGTCACAGAAAATATATGCACCTGGCCTAGCCCACGCTGGTCCCAAGGAGGAACACAACAGAGGTGGATTTAGATCCCTAGTTCCCACACCGCGTTCCTCTACCAGAGGATGTGAACACATCTTGAGTAAGAGGACCCGGACGCCAGACCTGGTGTAAAAGGTAGTAACGGGGTTGTTAAGACAGTCATCGTACACCTTCAGCCCAACCCATCATTGGTATACTACAGTGGTTCAGCTCAGCCCGTCACTGGTATATCACAGTGACTCGATCCAGCCCAATCACTGGTATTCAAAGTGACTCAGCCCAGCTTATCACTGGTGGTCCACAGTGACTCGTCCCACCATTAATAACAAATATAATCAACAGACTCACCCATCCCTGGCGCACCAGACCCATCTGGTGAGTTCTGTATATCCATTACGTCATCACGACTGAATAGATTTCCTTTGCAACACTTTTTTTTCTTTACCCAAAGCACCAACAACCTATTTTTTTTTCTTCTTTTGCAAAAATTACATTTTCATATCTTCGTCCTTCTCATTTTACTCAGATATCTGCAAATACTTACGCTGCATATCATATCAAACTCAGTGAAACACATGTCGAACCTGAAGTGAAAAGACGGAGAGCCTTTCTTGTGTGCCGGGGGAATGGATCATTTGTTCCCAGGATGGTCTCCCTCACCACCTCAGTGCCCAGTGCGGGCCGTGCAGATGAACCAAGTGGACGAAATCTGTTCGGGTTTACTGGGAAGAAAAAAAAATATAATGGATGTGTGAAATGTGAAGGGTGTGAACGATGCGGGCTCGAGGAGGGTGAATATTGGAAATTGTTTGATGAGAGGGATTTGCACGTGTCGGTTTGGAAGAGACGGGATGAGGGAGGAAGGTGGGTGGTGGGCGCTGTGGCTGAGGATTGAGGAGAGGCGTGAGCGCTGGAGTGGTGTGGGTATACAGTGGGCGGCATAAGTATCGTCCTCTGAGAATTATAAAGTGATACGTTCTATTCAGGTTCCTGTAGGTCATATTAAAGATGGGTGGCGGTAGGGCTGTGGTGGTGAGGGCGAGTGAGGCCTTTACTGCACTTGCTCAAGGGAACCTCTGGCGGATCAGCCTGCCTGAAGTGAGGAACTCAAAAAGGAAGAGGGACACGTATTTGGTGATAGTTACATGTATGTTAAGGTAGGTTGACTACACCTTCGACTAGGCAGGCCACTCCTACATGGATTATACCCTTAGTGGGCGGACCAAGCCTTCAGATGGGATGGGTCACACCTCCAGTGATGTGTGGGTGTTGTATGTGGGTCAAGTGGGGTCACAGCCAAGCACAGACATAACTCTGTCACAGGTTGCAGGCTGAGTCAGATGAAACGATAATGAAACCTACTTACGTCACGACACTGAGAGGGGAAATCATGGCTGTACCAAACGATCTGGTGCACAGTGAGAGGTAATTCAGTCATTACGTACTCAAGAACTGGTCCACAGCGAGATATAACTCTGCCAACACGGACTGAAGAGCTGGCTCGCCGTGAGAGATGAATCAGACATCACGCAATAAAACTCTGGTGCACAGTGAGACATAACTCAAACACCACATTTCAAAGACCCGGTCCACAGTGAGAGACAGACGCCACCTACACACGACACAGTTCACAGTGAGAGATAGCAACAATAACAAACATTTACCGGAAGAGCAACTGCAAGAACAATTACGACAATCAAACTTGGGAAATGCCGACCAAACATTGCCAGAGTTGTGAGGAAGATGTGAGAAATCTCCTCAGGACGACAGGAGGGATGTTTTCGTTTTGTTCCACTGGTGGCAGGGAGGCAGACCAGGGACTGGCGACGCTGACGGAGCAGCAGACAGTCTTCACGTGAAAGTCGCAGAGACAGACAGACAGACATACTCACGTGGAAAGTTAGGCAAAGGAAACCCTATTCTTTCTCTTGTCGGAGAGGACTTGGCGTTCAGATGTAATTGTGTAAACTTGGCTATCGTTAGTGACTTCGGAGAGAAAGGGAGAGAGAGAAAGAGAGAGAAAAAAAAATTAGAAGAGAGACCTACAGAATGATGAATCTCCTTACGTAATCTTTATGATAACAATGAGTGTATGAATTCTTCAAGGTCTGATACAGAGCTGGACTGATGACCTAAATATGAAGGTCATATGCTCGGCAGCGAGGAAAAGCAGGGTCCCACGACGCCTTCTGCTGGTAGAGTGATCTTCATGACCTGGAAACCTCCTCCTAGGGAATGGAGGGGTTTCCTTCGTGACCTAGAAGCCTCCTTCTCCGGAATGGAGGGTTTTCTTCGTAGTCTGGAAACCTCCTCCCAAGGAATGATATTGACGCCTTACTTGGTCGGGTATTGGCGATATATCAATAGCCCTCGCTGTCTCATAATGTTAATCTGAAGTTAAATCTCTGTTGTTAATCTGAGCCGGAAACTCTGATGTTGCTCATCCGAAGCGGCCGCCACACTGAAGCTGCTCTTCTGAAACTGCCAATCCGAAGTTGTTACTTAAAGGTTATCACTCTGAAGTTGTTGTTCTGACGAAGCTACATAAAAGCTGCCAGTCAGAGGCTATCAAACTTCGGTCACTATTCAGAGACCACCATTCTAAGGTCACCGTACCGAGGCTGCCGATCGCAGGTCACCAATCTGAGGTTGCCATTCTGAAGCTGTTATTCTTTGGTCACCATTCTCAGGCCACCATTCCGAGTCTGCCAGCCAGCCCAGATACCCAGACGTCAGCCAGACGCCGCGTCCTCTCCTGCCGTTCAGCCATTTTATCCGGTTTATTGCCAGAGCTGTATAAACAGAGCAACTTTCCTGAAGCTAACTTTTGCCGGATGGAAGAAAGACGTTCGAGGGAAGAGTTTGCGAACTCCGGCAAGTTATTACGCGGATTTTGGCGCTGTCTTGCTTTGTGTATCACGTGGGTTCTCCGTTCGTGCAAGTGAGACTGTTTGCGTGTGCACGCGCGCGCGCGCGTCTGTGTGTGTGTGTGTGGGTATGTGTAGGTGTTTGGTGTGTATGTTTGATAACTATTTGTGTGTTACGGGGAGGGAGTTTTACTCTCGTGTTGCTCCGTCTCTTAACTTTGTGTATACGTTTCACGTTTTTAGTCTTATGTACACACACACACACACACACACACACACACGCACACACACACATCAGCCTCAGCCAGGTACCCATTCATCGACAATCCGTGAGGGGAGGATGAACACCTGGGTTGGGTGTGGGCCGACTACAGCGCCCAGGATTCGAACCCGTAGGGGCACAGCTCTCAGGCGGGCCCGTGCTGACTCATGGTCAGTAACTCTAACCGCGACATCAGGACACATGAAGTAAGTAGGTCCTGATGACGCGCATAACGCCACATCAAGTCTTGTCCAAGAGGAAGACGAGGAAGGCAGCGAGTTCTTCATACCCACGTCACTGTGGACGTAGGCATTCTAAAGAGCTCACACACTGAGGGGAAAAAAAGAAATATGAATATAGAGAATATTGAAGCTGAATCATACGAGCTAAAGGTCCTTTTATTTTTTTGAGGATCATAGGCAGTGTTGGAGAGCTCATTCGAGCACGCTAGTGGGTGCAGTGTGTGTGTGTGTGTGTGTGTATATGAACGAGGATGGAGAAAGGCAAATGAATATTGTGCTGCTGGTGAGGATAGGTTTATGGCCGAGATTTTGTGGCACAGAGAATACAACAAGATTAGTGTTATGCTCCGCTCTATAATGGATGCAAGACCAGAGCTGGGAGTTCGGAGGGGGAGGGAGGGGTATATGTAAGTACACTGCTCTGACACACGGCTGGCTGGACGCAAGGCTGAGAAGGCTGAGAAACGTGATGATGGCGAGGAGAGGAGCGCCCGCGTCGTTTTGCTACAACATGATATGCATGGAAACCTGTCCTGGATACTGGGGAAAACATCGTACGTGTGAGAGAGAGAGAGAGAGCAGTGAGATCTCTCACTGGCTTCTGGTAGACAACGGGTCTGAATTTTGGAGGCAGGCGATGGAAAGTTGGTACGAATCTCAATATTAAGCCTTGTGAAGTGACGCTTGTGTAGTTATCCGTACGAGGAGCGACGGCGAATCAAGATAAGCAAGAGGTCCCAGTTTTTCACATATGTTCACCACAGTGACGGAATTTGTTTTATGACAACTAGTTTGGATACGACGGATGAGACACCTGTGGGTCCTCAGGGTTGGATGACTGTACGTAGATTTCCAGTCGAGTAAGATAGTACCCAAGACGAAGGAAAATGTTGACGGTATTTGAGATACTTTTTTTTCTTGCTCAGAGGCTGACAGACAGATGAAGATCGATACGCAATGCGGTCCAGAGCTCTCCGATGAACACATCAAACCACAGCCCAACTGACGTGTCCCCCTCACAGCCAACAACGTACAGAACTCACTCATAGCATGGTGATAAACCACACCCATTGCCCCTCGATACGTCACACCAGTCAACTAACTGTAGCGAAAACGGGGGATACGGATGCCAGGATTTGTATTTTACTGTGCGCAGTCACTGACTACCTGGCGTCAGACCAGAGCCAGAGACTAATAAAGCTCTGCCCACGTAGCGTGGAGCCCCACAGTATGTGACATTCAAACCCCAGCTTCATGACACCGAGTTAGTATCCAGTTCATCAAATCAGGTAACTAAAACTCTCAGATTTTACCATTCGTTAAAACCACAGACAGTGTAGCGTCATAGCCCCACCATCCCGACAAGAATTGGTATCGTATCATCTTTTATAAGCCACAGCCCCACCTTTTTATCATATCACTTCATTAGGAATCGAATCAGCAGCTTTTGGTACTCTAATACTTCACTCTCTTTTAAGCCATATATCACAGGGTATGAAATCGCATCTCTCATCCTTTCAGACTGTATCCTACCTGGTAGTAAGTCACATTCCTCCTAGTGCTAGGAGAAAGACCAGGCCTGGTTATTAGTCACTCTTGTACCTGCCTAGTATTTCTAGATGGATTCTCGTACGTAACTCAGCCAGCCATCCTTGTATTCCACAATATTTAATTCTTCACGTAGCGCTGCACGCGACCAGCCTGGTATCCAAAGTACTGACCACATACTACCTGGTACTGACTCACATTTCACCCGTGGCATTAAAGCACAACCCAACAGGTATTTCCACATCTCATCTGGTATCATACCATTATACTATTTTACTTATCATACATTAAGGATTATACGTTCTCGATATCTGGAATTTAGAACGTAGAACATAGGATCAGCATTTTGATATCTTGCTCTGGAAGCAAGTTTAGGTCTTCCAGGCTGAACTGTGCAGAACTGTCATCGACGAGAACCTCCATCCTCGTTCCCATCCAACACACTTCTTCAGAAAAGAAAGAGAAAATGTTTGCTTACAGTCGCGCCAGTGCATTTTTCCTACCTTCAGGAGGTATGGAGATTCACTCCTCTGAATATATTCGCCAAAAATCCCCCCTCCCCTCCCCTAGCGGGTTCCCGGCAACAATATCCACCAGAGAGTGTAATGATGGAAGCCTCACGGCCCTGCATTTTAATAAAACCCAGGAGAGAGTGTGTGGGATTTCTCTTTACCCCATGGGAAAGTTACCTTCATAGACTCGGAAAAAGCTTATTGCTACCTGAGGCTCGACAGATCATGTATGATTCCCGGGGAGCGTATGTCTCTCGGTGTTCCCGCAGCGGAAACAGGAAAAAAAAACGGTACCGACAACGGTCATAGCACCGGCAACAGTAACAGAACCAGCAACGGTAACAGCGACAGCAGCAGGAACTGCACCTGCAACAGTAACAACACCAGCAACACTAACAGCAACAGCAGCAGCAACAGTAACACTACCAACAGAAGAAACAGCACAGGCAACAGTAACAACACCAGCAGTCGGAGCAGCACGGTGGAACACGCGCCTCGCCACCGCCCACTGGCAACGAGGGAGACATTTTATATTTGGTTCGGGTGACTAGAGATGGAGACAAGAGGGAAGAAGGAAGATAGAGAAGGATGGACGAGTCTGGAGAGTGTGGCTATCTGGCGAGGGGAGAGGAGCCGGGGCCGAGGGGAGGAGAAAGTGGGGAGTAGGTTGACAGAGCTGTGAGGGAGATGGAGTGGGGAGTAGGTTGACAGAGCTGTGAGGGAGAGAAAGTGGAGGAGTAGGTTGACAGAGGTGTGAGGGAGAGAGAGTGGGGAGTAGGTTGACAGAGGTGTGAGGGAGATAGAGTGGGGAATAGGTTGACAGAGCTGTGAGGGAGAGAAAGTGGAGGAGTAGGTCGACAGAGGTGTGAGGAGAGAGAGAGTGGGGAGTAGGTTGACAGAGGTGTGAGGGAGATAGAGTGGGAGTAGGTTGATAGAGCTGTGAGGGAGAGAAAGTGGAGGAGTAGGTTGACAGAGGTATGAGGGAGAGAGAGTGGGGAGTAGGTTGAGAGAGCTGTGAGGGAGAGAGGGTGGGGAGCAAGTTGACAGAGCTGTGATAGAAAGCTTGAGGGGAGAAGGGGAAGAAGGGGATGATAGCGTGTGGAGGATGAGGATGGATGGTTTCAGGGGTGATAAAGATAGAGGTACGGATAATAAGGCGCGGGTGTTGAGAGAAGTACAAGGACGAAGGAAAAGAAAGGCCCTATCGACAGTGATGATGAAGCAAGGAGTGACCCATATACGTTAGGTGAAGGATACTCGTGAGGAATGCGATCCAGAACGAAGGTAAAAGTAGCAGAAAAGGAAAAAACATCGAGAAATATCCGAAAAAATATCGAGAAATATCCGTGAGAAAGGGAAGTGCAGGATTATCTAAGGAGAGAGATACTTGGCCGTCCAATCTCTGTCGCTGAAAGTGTTGATCACAGTCGCTTCCTTCAGCGAGTCTCAGAGAGCTTGTGGTGTCGGGTTGTCTGTCGTGCTGCGGGAATATTAGTGCGGTTTTAACACTTCACGTCTCACAGCTCGCAGGTTACCTATGCTGCAGTGGGGGGGCTGTGGTGGACGAACTTACTCTGACGCCTCAAGTTCAGGCATTCAGTAGAAAATCATCCCAAGTTTTGATTTGGAGAAACATTTTACGTCTATTGATTTTCTCTACTGATTTATACTAAGCGGGTATGGATGGGGTTTGTTAGTCTTCACTTGCCAGTCAACGGTTCAAATTCCCCGTCTTCGGACTTCCCCTTCTTAATGATAAAATCCATCCGTGTTCTCCATTAATTCAACATGGAGAACAGTTTGTTCAGGTCTTGTCGCACGTGCTGGAGGGCATGTTCGAGGACCGGAGCTTGTTGCGGCTGAGTGCAGTCCCCAGTGGAATTATTACCCCGGCCGGTGTTTCTTGTACTTACTCGCGTGTCCGACGAAAGATTATACGTCAATTTACGAAAACATTGCTCGGTATTAGGTTCAGCATACGATTCGCTCGCTCGCCCGCCCGCCCGCCCGCCCGCCCGCACCTTCCCGCTTCGTGATTCCTCGAAAATGATGTCGTATTACACGGTAATGTCCGCGGGTATTGACGGAGTCACGTGGAAGAGGGAGCGAGTGAGGGAGGGAGGGAGGAAGGAAGGAAGGAAGTAGTATCGTAGATTCTAGTGACAACGGTAGGCAAGCCTTAATCTACACACTTCGTGGGTCTAAATCCAAAGGAGACCCCAAGATTATACATACATATCTCTTTCATCACACGAATCATTGCTTCGAATAACGAACCTCAACAGCTCGCTTTACGCTGGATGGAAGAAATAGATAGTTTGGCTGGTCGTGTCCTTCAGTGGGATGGTCAAGTTCACTCGGTGTCGAGAGGTGGG
>JAUUDW010003513.1:0-10372 GCA_032361385.1 Panulirus guttatus
TATGTATATATGTATATACTTGATCCATGTTCCCCGCGTCGGCGAGCTAGTGCTAGGAAACAGACGAAGGAAGACCCATCCACTCATATACACACATATATATACAAATATGCACATATATGCACATTATTTACATTTACATACATACATATACATAATTACATACATACACGTACATATGCATATACACATAAACACATGTACATATTCATACTGGCTTCCCTCTATCCATTTACGACGCCACCTCATACCACAGCAAATAGCATCGCCAACATCTGCGTCAGCTAGGTTGCACCAGGAAACACGAAAAAAGACATATTCCCTCAAACTCAATCTCTAGGTATCACGTGTGAAGCACAGAAACCACAGCTCCCTATCCATATCAAGGCCCCACAGACCTTCTCATGGTTTAACCCAGACACTTCACATGCCCTGGTTCAGTCCGTTGACGGCACGTCGACCCCAGTATACCACACCGTTCCATTTCACTCCATTCAGTGCACGCCTTTCATCACACACACACACACACACACACACACACACATGGCAACTTCAGCCAACTAGATATGTTGTTGATCATTGTGATCAGTTGTTACACTCTCCCAAAATAGTATCAGGCCCCTTTTCTCATCACTAAAATGTATCGCAATGGACGGAACTCTTTGAACAGTAACTGTATAACCTGCATTATGCTGGTATTTGTGAGGTTGCCGATTATTAGGTCTGGCATATATTCTAATTATTGTGAGTCACCGTGCTCCATCTTTAGTAGTACAAAATATAAATGTAACGAAAATAAATCAACGGCAGTCATTCGTATTTTTTTTTCTGAAAATTCATGACCATCGACAGAACCGAAATTCATTGGAAGATACAGGTTCCTATGTGTCATTTAGTGATAATGACTCAAATAATGTTAGGAACTGGCAATACCTTACAGGAAATGAAACCAATACTCATAGACATCTTTATTACTTCATAGATTAGAGTCTTTAGCTATCAGTTTTTAGTACACCAACACACAGCATCAGTTTCACTATTGAGCTTGTGGGGCATAGTGGCCACCAGCGATTGTGCCAGCGCTGGTCCCTCTGGTGCTCTAAGTTCATCTCAAGCCAACCATTCGCTGTTTATCACGGCTTCTCGGCTACGCTGGATAACGTTGTGAAGGACGCACCTCTGTGAAGATGAAGTCCGGAGACTTTTGGGAATTTGGCAACCGCGTAATCTTCAGATCTTTCTGAAACCAGCATTTGGTGACATTTGCTGTGTGTATGGGGCTGTTGTTCTGTATGAGCTAAACCGGCATCGCATATATATGTATGTATGTATATGTATATATGTAGCGGTTAAAGTCCCTGACCGTGACGCATGCACGGGTCGCCCGGGGTCGAGCGCATAGGTTCGAATCCTGGTTGCGGCAGTCGGTCCACAGTCAACCCAGCTGTTCATCCACCCCTAGGGCTTGGTCGATAAAATGGGTACCTGGCTCAGGCTAGGGTATATATATATATAGAGTTAATGGGATGGCCTTGATTAGGGCCTCAGCTGCCCGTGCCGTCTCAGATTAAAAAAAAAAAAGTATCACTGATAATTCTTTACACTGCCAAGCTCACCAAACCTAACCCAATTTTGAGTGAAAAATATCCATCAGGGGCGACTGAGTGCAAGATGCAAATCTTTGCATATAAAGAAGACTGGCAGATATCGAACTCCAAATGATTATATCATTAACATAAAAAACTTGGTTTTGAATAACACATATATCATGGAAACATTACTAGGGAGTTAATACTAGGGAGTTTATTGGACATTGTAAAAGGTATTAGACAATATATTTAGGGGGTGTGAAATGTATCAGAAGAGTTGAGTTTTACTTACAGCATACCTGAGTAGGCCGAGTTCTTGGGTGCTTACAACTCGTAACCAATACTATGCATATTTCTTTATAATTATTACTCCATCATTATTCTGCTTCAGTTGTATCAAAAGAGTATATTTCCTTTGTCATAATTAGTTAATACTTGATATTTCAGTCAGTGAAAGTAACAGCTTGGTTCACTTTGCACTGTAATGTTCTTATTTTTCTACAAATGACAGTAATGACAAGGCTAATGGTGCTCACATTTTGTGAAGATCATCTAGGAAAGTCTTGCAAGACCTTATAAATACATTTTCACCAAAAAGACATGACAGGTCTTATTAATTCACTATATCTCGTAATTGGTTACAGCAAATTCGATAACGGAAGAAATTAATGTTGTGGAGATCCAGTGGCTTTGTCATTGTAACATACTTATCAGGTTTGATGCAATCAAATTTAATCTTTTTCTGTTTCACATTAAACAGGAGATATTAATGTCATGTGCATCATCCACCATTCTAAGATCAAGTTTCTTTACAGGTTATAAGTTAGCATTCAACTACATGAAAGCAAGACGATTTGTTGACGCCATAGATGTTTGCCATATTGTACTTGCTAAGCATCCTGAGTACCCACGAATACGTAAAGATATTTTGGACAAATCAAGAGCCAGCATACGTATCTGAGAAGGACAAGACGAAACAAAGCATTCAGGTGATTCATGTACATAGTACCATGGTATTCCTCTACATTTAATTACTTCAGCTCTATTTATTTATATTTATTATACTTGATCGCTGTTTCCCGCATTAGCAAGGTAGTGCTAAGAAACAGATGATATTTTTTTAATACTGCTTTTAGATCATTCCACTTCCTTTTCTACATACTACCAGGACGTCCCTCAGCTATCACTATTTTTCTACGTCTTTTAAATGTTTAAAAGTTGTTCCTTTAAATTTACTTGATGTAGATATAAAAAAATTTTGTCATTCCTGCTATCATTCTTTTTCATCAGTTGAATATCCCCTTTTGTAAGCATTAACGTCATCAGTTATCATAAAAACACTTTTTCAAATGTACATTTTTTGTGTATTTATTCCTTGCAATTTTTTGTGTATGACAAACTTATCTGTGATTCTGTAATAATGCATATGGTTGAGGGATGAAGGGGAAGGATACTTTTCACAGGATATCATTAACAATTGCTAAAATGAATCTGTTAATAAGGGTATGGTATATGATATCATTTTGATGAGTAACTATCCTCTCACCAGCAAAATAAAAGCTCAGAATATATAGAATGATAGCATGTGAAGATCCATCCTCCCTGTATTCTTAAGTCACAGACGGGAACTTCTACATTAACTTTAGCTTTATAATGTTCATTTATTATACCAATATATGTAACATTTATGGAATTGGGAAAAGCATATAATATGGAAAATAGGAGAGCACTTTATTAAGTTGTCTTTATATGGTGTACATAAAAATTTTTGAATACTGTTAAAAGCATTTTTACAGCCAAAAGTGAACATTTATACATGATGATAAAACAGAGTAGTTTAAAATAAGTGTGGGCGTGAGGTAAAGGTCAAGTGTTGTCACCATAGTTATTTAATATTTTTTATGGATGGGATATTGCATGAGATAAAAGCGATGTGTGACAATTGTGGTGTAATATTTAACATTGGGGAAACAATGGAAATATGAATGGAGTCAATAAGTACCTTCTAGATAGATTTGCCTTCAAAAGAAGTTCCATAAGAAGAGAAATTAACAAACCATTTCAGACACAAAAGGGCAAATTACCATATCCTATAAACTGTATAAAATGCTATAAAAAGTTAAAATTAGTTATCACTGATGACTATTCGGTGACTAGTCATCTTATGAAATTAAATAATCTGACTTCCCGTTTTATGGAATGTATGAGAGGATGGTTGACCAACAGTTTAGATGGAAGTGCAGTCATGTGTGAATGAGGTGTTTAAAATGTTTAGTGATGAGCTTTTTAAAGGCTGCAGAATAGTAATTGGATACAAGGTATTGAGATAAAGAAATAAAAAGGGAAATGCTTGGTTGACTTAAGGGATTAGAAATGCTGTGGAACAGAAGATAAAGGCATATGGTAGATTGCTCAAAAGGGATGTACCACCACAAGTTCAGAAAAGGAGGAGGGAAGAATATAAGTGAAATATTAAAAGGGTGATAGAGGAAAAAAAAAAAAACATAACGATACTGGAAGAAAGTAGAGTGAAAAGTTTAAGGAAATTAAAAAATTTTACTGGAAGGAGGTGATTAAGGACAGACTGTATGTAAGAATGGAAACGTTGATGTGAGAAGTAAGGAAGGGAAGTTACTGCATCAAAAGGAGAAAATGAAAGGAAGACAGAAAGAGTGTTTTGCAAAACTAAGGAATGTGGGAGAAGGTAAGGCAGCAGTTGTTACAAGCATGGGTATGGAGGATGGAAGGAAAAGGATTCAAGTGCAAGGGCCTAAAGCAAACAGGGAGGTAAAAAGGGCGTTAATGAGGCTGAAGGTAGGAACAACTGCAGTGGATGGGATTACAGCTGAAATGCTGAATTATAGTATGCAGGAGAATCTCCAAGGATCAATTCCTCGTAGGCTCATATTAATCAGTAGCTAAGTCTTATTGAACTTACTCTCACCCAGGGACACAGGGAAATATATGAACACAGATATAGTGTAATCAGCTCAAACTTTTGTAGAAAACATAATGCCATCCAGACAGCAGGGTCTGAACCGTTACTACATGTGGGGGAGCTGGAGATGCTAACAACTTGGCTATTGAGTCAATAATAAAGGAAAGGCTTCCTTTAGTATTATGGGCTCTACAGCCAAGTAGTTACAACCCAAGCTCCCTCACAAATGGTAGCAGTTCAGATCCTACTGTTTAGAGTGCATTATGTGTTCTGTGAAAGTGCACACTCATCCCACTAAATTCATGTTCATATACTTACACATGTGACTTATTTCAGTAAAATTGTTGCTGCTGTATAATGTGTGCCTGAAGGAAATTGGCCCACGGAGAACCTCTTGCTCAAACATGAGACAAAGGGTTCAATTGCTATAGTCGCGGCACGCGAGTCTGAAGGTTTCATTATCGTGCCCTGGCAATCTACAGGTTGACTTTGTCAAGAGGGTGACTGTTGTTGAAGGTTGATTTGTTGTCAAGGATTTTCAATATACATATGGATCGTGGTGAGGTGCCTGAGGACCGGCAGAATGCATGAATAGTGCCACTACATGAAGGCAATGGGTATAAAGGTTAGTGTTCAAACTACAGAGGTATAAGTATGTTGAGTGTACCTGGTAAATTGTATGGAAAGGTAATAGGAGAGAGGATGAAGGCATATAAAGAGCATCAGATTGGAGAGGAGCAATTTGGTTTCAGAAATAGTAGAGGATATGTGGATCAATTGTGTGTTTTAAAAAATGTGTGAGAAATAGAAAAACAGATGGATTTGTATATGGCATTTGTGAATCTAAAGAAAGCATATGATAGGGGTGATATAGATGCCTTGTGTTAGGTCTTAAGAATATATGATGTGGGAGGAAAGCTGCTAGATGTAGACAGATTAGTATATGTGTCAGAAGTGGAAGGAATAAGGAAAAGGGAAGACCATACTTGAGAGGGAAGGATGGAGTGAATGGGATTTTGAGTGCTTTGGGGGCCTGACCATGCAGGAGGATGAAAGGTGTGCATAGGACAGAATGAAGTGGAACAATGCAATATAGAGGCAAGATGCTGTCAATGGACTGAACCAGGACATGAAGCAGCCAGGGGAACCATGGAAATATCTGTTGGGCTTGGTTGTGGCTTTGGTACATTGCACATGGCAGCTAGAGAATGGATATGAGATAATGAGGCCATATCTTCATCTGTTACTGGCTCTACCTCACTAATGCAGGAAACAGCAAACAAGTATGAGTGAGAAATGTCTGAATGTTTTCTCAACTGCTTTTCTCAAGGCAGCATCAAGAACATTTGAAAACAGCCTCATTTGCACACATCCACTCTCTATAGCAAAAGCCTTCCATCTATACCCAAGCCCTAAAGACTATTCCATAGTTTAATGTGACTGCTTCTTATATCCTAGTTCAGCCTACTGACATGTTGACCCACCTATACGACACTGATCCAATTTATTCTATCCTATGCATGCCTTTCACCCTCCTGAATGTTCAGACCCCACAGCCTCTCTCGTTTCATACTTCCATCTCCTTAGTTTTCCCCTACCTCCTCCTTTCTCCACTTATGACTAATATACCTTCTTAGTCAGCCTCACTTTGCTCATCCATATTTCCAAGCCCTCTCTTAACAATCTGATCAGTTTTCTCAATCACAGTGTGCTTACTATTATACCTCTTTCATATAATGGCATTCCTTAAACAATCAACATGCATCGCACCATAAACTATCTTCAGACATTTAATTTCCAACATATCCATCCTCTTCCATTCTTTTGCTTTCAGGGCCCAAGTCTCATCCATACAATATGTTAGGCCTACTAGATCATCATACCCATGTTCAACCTAAAAAACTCATCTCTCCTTCCACACACACATACATGCATACATGACCGTAGCCCTTACATACATACTGTGCACAATAGCTGAACTCATAAGTGCAGTAAAAGGTGTTGCAAACTTTTTGAATTCTCTACTTAGGACTGGTTAATATATACCTGAAACAGTAACCTAATGATTGCACTATAAAATATCTAAATAAAATGAGAACTTCAATATCATGAGTTGAACAATACACACTTGTGGAAAAGTGCAGAACCACAAAATGCTGAACACCACTAGATTGAAGACAAAAAAGCTTTAACATGACTGCTGATATTAAATTACAAAAGTATTCTTATTAAGCATACATTCACCCATACATACTTTGGAGCTCTACTTATTACCCATTTTGCTCCCAGATAATCAACTGGAGGCACATTAAAAAAGAAAAGTAGATTTTGTCTAGTATTATAAAGGTTTTTTACCCAAGATCACAGATTTCTTCTGGTCATACTCCTTTCTAATGTCTTCCAGTTTTTGGTCTGCATCAATGATCAGCACTGGGGCAGGTGGTGCATGGGGCTGATGATGGCAAAGCCATTTTTCATAGTAATCATGAACCTGAAACAAAAATTGTCATGAGACAGCATGCCATGAAAGATATGTTAATTTTTTTTTAGTTACATATTCCTACTCACTAGATAGTTCATTATATTTTTAAACTCCATACAATCCATTATAAGTTAATATTTTTTGTCTGTTTCCATTCTTAATATCTTCCTTATTCCTTTCTTTTACTTTCCACATCAATTAATTTGAAACTACAACCCTCATGCTTTTGCTAGCCTGCAGAGTTCAACCTGGGATCCTGATTCTACAAAGTTAACTCCACAAACAATGCAAATGGAGATATCTGCAATGAAGTGGCAACTTCTCCAGTTATATAACAGCCAAATTAACTGTACATCAGGGTTGAATCTTAGAATGCCTTGAGAGTAACAGTTCTTAGTAAAATAAAGAAAAAGGAAAGCAACATTTCTAACTTTCTCTCCTCCTCTTTGACTCTTCCTGTTTGTTGGGGGTGTGAGAGAGGATAAAGTACCTACCTACAAGTACCCACAATGATATAAGACTAGCATAAGATGAGCTTTTACACTGCTTAAGCTTGAAAGAAAGGATGAGATCAGAAGCACTAATATGGAATGTCTGTGACTTAAATTAAAGTTCACTCACCTGCTTTAAATACTCTACAGAAACATCTGCCTCCTCTGATCGACCTCTTTTTAGCATCCTCCTATGAACTACTTCAGGTGTAGATCTTAGGTACACTGTTGGAAAATTAAGTGTAAATAAATACATATTTTAATCTAACTGCCTTTCCAGCTTGCACTAGGAACAAACAAACAAGTTAATTACAAAGTATCCACTTACAGTCCTTTTGAATCTTAATAGTACAAAGAAAAAAACTGAGGTAGTAGTGAAGAGGTTACATGACTGTAAAACTTAAAACTTGTGTCATTGAAACTGTTAATGCCACTGCTACAGCATAAGGCATGAAATCACGTCAAAAAAGTGAAATGATTAAAAGACAACACTCATGAGTGCTATGGTGGTTTAGACACAAAAACATGTGGTAAATACCACAAATGATACTTATGAATACAGAGAAGGTAAAGGATGCATGTGGAAAAGGTTTGCTTCCAGAAATGATTTTGAGATAGAATGGAAGTGGTAACTGAAGAATAATCTGAATCATCCCAGTGCATAAAAGAAAGTCATATTGGTCATAAAAATTCTACTAATGTTGCTTACCAATTAAATCAAGTCCTATATCCAGCTTTGACTCAAGGAAATCATAGTATTCACACAAAACTCTGTACTCTGCTCCTTTCAGATGACCACAATCATGACCACTCTCCACAAAACAGTATCTGTAAATATATCATAGGAAGGTAATTAATTTTAGGTTTATATTCGTCAACATTACTTTCACGCCTATCCATTATTCAGAATTACTACTGTCAACTTCTTAAAGAAAATCAAAATCAAAATCCCGTGGTGTAGCGGTTAGCGTCCCTGACTGTGACGCATTCACGGGCCGCCCAGGGTCGAGCGCATAGGTTCGAATCCTGGTTGCGGCAGTCGGTCCACAGTCAACCCAGCTGTTCATCCACCCCTAGGGCTTGGTCGATAAAATGGGTACCTGGCTCAGGCTAGGGTATATATATATAGAGCGTTAATGGGATGGCCTTGATTAGGGCCTCAGCTGCCCGTGCCGTCTCAGCTAACATTAAAAAAAAAAAAAAAATACATCAGGGAACAGATCAGCATCATCCTCGTACAGTACAATAACTTACACTGTTGTACCATAGTTTACCTGCCTCATCTTTATTCACCAAAAGTCCCATCTTAAATGTCATAAACACCCTTAGTGACATTACACAGCTCTGTTAACCTAAATTTCCTTCAAATTACTCACATGTACTATCTACAACCACAAATTTCAACAACATATATTTCCTTCATACTACTCATTTAAATCACTACTTACCATCTATAACCAGTACTTTCTACAAATATTCTAAGCATGGCATGGGAAGTCGGAGTTTTCCAACATCCTTCCCATTAACTCTATTATATGCCCAATTTGAAATAAAAAATACAGTGCTTGCACAGTATGAATTACCAATGTTAACTAAGGTGCACTGCTCAGGGGATTTTTCATGTAAATATTTTTGTGAATTCCTTGCAACTTATTATAAATTATGTAAACAGTGCAACCAAAAGTAAATTTATTTTGCAAATACTTTCACTCAGGTTACTGATTTTACTATAAAAACACAGTTTATGTTATGTTTATATTTATGAAAATTACATGCATGTTACATAGTCTGGATGTTTAAAATACATATATGTTGTAAATGACTATCAACAGACTGTCTAATAAAGATGGGCTTTGAAAGTCACCAATGATGAGGTTTAATAAAGATATAACAAATAACTCTCTCTCATTGCAAATCCCTTGGTCCTTGTATGTATTATATTTTCATTCTTGTTTGCCATTTCTCTCAATAAAGGAAGTCTGTGTAAATGAGTCTGTTATTCAAGAAGTGTGCATAAATGAGCCTGTTATTTATCTGTTGCTGGCATTACCTCATTAAGGCAGGTCTATCTCTCTGTTTATAGCTCTGATGCCTGTTCCCTTTGAGAACAACCTCATGGGGGTTGATCTAGGCAAGAGTCTCCATAACTGATGAAATCTAGAGCTGCTTCTATGCCTTTACTGCCTCATCCTTAGCAGGCCATCAGAAAACGGCAACTCTAGTGCAGTGTTCTCAGAGGTTTCTACCAATTACATCTACCTAATGTGTCTACCTAATGTTCCAACCTTTTACTTTACCTAAGGCTCCCAGCTAAAGCCTACCTACTACTTCTAATGAATGTTTCAACCCTGCCTACTACTTCTACCCAATGTTTCTACCTAATGCTCCTGTCTAATATTTCTACCTTCTACTTACATCTATTGCTTGTAACATTTAGCCAAAAGGCAGGGTTAGGGCAAGTGCATAGTGCTCACCACAGGAAAATCCAGGTACAAATAATGAGCTGTGTGAGTTAAGTGTCAAGTGTTATGTGTGACAAGGAGAGATTGAATGTTTGTGTACAGAATGTCAGCAGTCCATGTGTGGGTGAGATTTCAGAAAGACAAAACAGCTACTTGCATCAAAGAAGTGCTATTTGGCAACCAGAATATTGTAAGGTTAATATTGGAGGTAAAGACGTCTTTCAATATGCTAGAGTACAGTTCTGAAACAAAAGGGTTTGGGCCTGAAAAATACCCTGCTATATATCATTTTTTGCAATTTTTATTCAAAATTACTATACTATACTATACTAGTTTTCAATATTACCTGTTATTCTGAAGTGATCTTTCAATCAATCTGACAGGACTACTGCCTTGTTGAAGATGAATGT
>JAUUDW010003524.1:0-10372 GCA_032361385.1 Panulirus guttatus
ATGCACACACTATACAATGGCATTATACACGCCTTTTGCTAATTCTCAGGCACTTCACCATGATTCACACATACCATGAATATCATTACCAACTAATCAACAACACAGTCAACTCCTTTCTTATTAAATTCAAATACATACCATCCACGCCAAACGCCTTGCTGCATAACATCTTACACGAGGTTTTCACCACCTCCTCTCTTCACCAAACAAATTCTCCATGATTCTATACCATCCCAACCAAAACATGCTACATCTGACACTCTGTCATCAAACACATTTAACAGTCCTTCAAAATACTCACTTCAACTCCTCTGCACTTCATCACTACCTGCTATCACTTCCCCTTTTGACCCCTTCACCAACATTCATATTTGTTCTTGTCTTTCACATATCATTTATCTCCTTCCAAAACATATTTCTATTATGTATATCTATTATACTTGATCGTTGATTCCCACATCAGCAAGGTAGTGCCATGAAACCAAAGAAAGATTCATCCACTCATTTACACACATATATACATACACGCACATATATGCACAATTCTCCCTACAGTTTAATGATACTCTCTCACCCCAGCTCTCATTTGCCCTCTTTTTTAAACCCTGCACCTTTAGTAATGCTGTAAAGGAATATTTTCTTCTTGTGTCACTTTCTACTAGTCTCTCTTACAAAAGGTAGTAAAGAGTCAATAAGTCTTACACAATTTCTGATGAAGTAATGACTGATGAGCTCTTTTCAGCTGTTCTTGATAATGCTGTTGCTGCTGCTGCTTTTGCTGTTTATGTTCAATATACTGCTTAATTGTCATGCCTTCCTGTGAAGTGCCTCCTGGTCTCTGAGTCACTGCAGAAAATGAAAATTCATTATCAAACTTTTCTTACAGATATATCCTAGACCCATGCATCTTGAAAACAGACTGAGCCAGAAAATTCTGGTGCATCTCAGTAAGTAGTTGGCAAGTTTCACTCATTTCACCAGTATTCTGTCTTTATTACTAAAAACACTCATGGCTTCTATGAAAATCCAAAAATGCAGTAAAATGCACTTATAAGTCATTAACCTTCATCCTATCAACATATTCTAGACATGTAAATTACCAGCTGCAGTCTTTTAGGACCCCAACATACAAAGAATATTGTAGTTACATGTGAAACATACTGAATCACATGGAATGGTTGAGGTTTACTAAAACAAGATAAAATAACATTATCAATGTACTCACTTCAGTAAAGGAACAAGGATTACATCTGACCAACTGTTATCCAGACAATATGAAAAGAATATCTGTCATTTTAGTACCAAAACTAAACAATTCTTTGTCTACTCACCAAGCTGTCCCCGAGCCATTGCTGCACAAAACTCCTCTTCTTCATCTGACTCTGATGCCTCCCCACACACAACAATCCCTTGTACCCCACTCATCTGCAAGAAAAATATGTCATGTTCAGATTGTAAAAGTTAAATTTCTCAATAAAAAAAAGGCAGATTTGAGCTTGTGAAAACCATGTTTTTGATCTAGAATCCTCATCCGCCCTTCACCCATGTACTATAGTCCTCCTATAAAGCCTATGAAGCCACATGACTCAAATCAATAGGAAATGTAAACATACGACAAAGCTCTACCTCACTGCCCTCTCTATGATGTTTCATAGCCACATTCTTCCACAGAGCTGTCTACAACACCCGTCTTTTGAGGTCATCATATTGTAAGCTAAGCTTTTAGAGAAGATGTGGACTGCGCACTTGTGGTGTGATGGGCAACTGTGGATTTTAGCTTAAAAAATATGCTGGTTATAAATTCAACCTTATCGTTGTCTACCAGTATCTTTCAATACAAAACATTGCTTCCAGTCATGCTCGGCAAATATTTTAGCATGTTGCAACAGCATTAAAAAACAAACTCACTAAATTTCCAAATCGAACATCGATGTGAAACTAAACTACATTATTACCAAGCTGATAAATCCAGTAATAAAATAGTGTAGTTTAAGTAAACGAATAATATATATACTGCTCGTTTCTGTCTAGATTTTTACCTTGGGTTTCTGTTAGTGTTTCCCCTACTTTCACAAAACCCCACTTTCCCTGATCTTCATAACCCTTTCCAAAATCTTCTGATCTGCCATAGAATTATGTCCTTATAATTCATCAGCGTTCTTCTAAATCACTTCTAATATCTCTAAAAAGTCAAGACACGCTTTTCTTCCCTTTCAACAAGTAACTTCTATAGTGCCTTTAAAGTGCTTGTTTACCTTAGATTCTCGGGAGGAACAGAGGAAAGAAGTAGACACTTAACATGACCAAAACCCAAAACACCTGATCTTGCTTACTCGAGAATCCTTCCCTTCAACAAATCTTACAACTGACAGATAAAACCTGGGCCGTAATGTGATGTAAACATTAGCGTTCGTGGATGTCAGTTGATCTAATTCTATTAGCGTTTAGTACGGACACAGATATATTCCTAAAGTATATTAAATAATCTGTTCCTCATGGCCTTGAAGAAAAGTTACCGTATCATTTACTAACAAAAAATAGCCTTGTTTGTGTGTGCAATTCGCAAGGAGCTACTTTTCCCATTACAAATTATACGCCGCCAGGAAAAGACGTGTCAAGAACTGGTCATTCATGAGCGCTATTTATTTCTTAACAATTGTGCTTTATCGAGGGTAAAAATTGTTGATGTCAGCTGGTTTTTCAGTTAAAAGACATGTCGCCCATATGAATATCAAAGTTTACGAACACAGTCTCTGAAACGTGACCTTACATAAAGTTCTTGTATTATACAGTGAAAGGTCTGTAATACGTTCCTAAGTTGAGGATAATGTGTTCAAATAGCACAACTAACAATATTGCCTTATAACAGAGGATTTACACATTAAGAAGTAAATTATACTAGGTGATAGTTCATTATTACAGATGTGCAAAGCAAGGACATTACCAAAATTAATACGTTTCCCTACCGCTATTTTTTCATAAATATTTCACTATCAACATTTTAATTGCTAATTTTCCATTCATTGATGGTGGTAAACTTCAAATATGTTATATTCTCCACTATTACAAAAATTTTCAGGGGTTTTACAGGATTATCTTTATTTCCTTGGACAAGGTTACCCTCAGCCCCTTTCGAACCCATATTTTCCCTGAAATTTACTAGTATTTGCTCTCCTTAATCTCAAGTGCCATCTTCTTCAACTCCGGCACTTTCCTCCTTACCTCCAACCAATTGCAAAAATTCTGATCCTTTGCATTCCGCTGTAAGTACTGCCCATACACATCTCTTTTGTTTCTCTTGCTACTTTATTTCATCCCAAATTTCACTACCCTTGCTCACCTGCCCACTTTCCACCTTCCATACGCTAACCACTTCTCTCGCACACGCTAGCACCACTACCCTAAATATCTCCCAGTCTTCAACCCAAACCCCTTTCTTCATTTATTCTCAGCATTTGCCATACTACAACCAATTTCTCCTGGTTCTGCTTCACATACATCTCTTTAAAAAGCTCACTTACTTTCACCATCCTTTCACACACTACACTACATGCTCTCTTTAATACTTTACAGGGCTCCTTGCCTACTAAAATTTTGCCGACTATAGTTTTAAGTACAAATGCTTAAAATAATTTTTACCATTTTGCCAACCATGGCATCAAGTTTCGGGAACATACGATTTTTTTTTTTTTTCTTACCAAATTGTGCGATGTCATGTGGCCTCAAGTTGTTTGTAGCCCAGCCCAGCACACCATTAATTCTAAGGAAAGGCTGGAGGAGTATCATAACTGGGGTGTGTTCCTTGGCGAAGCGTCAAAGTATCCTCGTGACGTAGATGGGTGGCTGCCTCATGTGAGTATGGAGGCGTGGCATCAGGGGTGACATACTGCCATCACATTATTACGTTAAAGCTTTATATGTTATTTCTTTGTAGCTTATAAAAAAAGCATGTTGTTCTTGAAGTATAACATGTTTACCTTGAACCTTGAAGTGTTTATTAAAGGACTTAAGGTATGCAGCAGTATGTAGGTAGTAGTTGGTAGCACGGCCAATGAGAGGGGTGTGCAGGGGGCACATTGTTCCCAGGCCCAGGGGTCCAAAAGGGGGCCCGGGAATTTCTTCCTCTCTCTCATCTTCCATACCCTTTTTGGCCTTACAGCTATTGGCATAAAACCATAGTGGATAAAGACAGGATGACTAATGGAGAAGGGAAGGGGACCCGAAAGAAACTTTGTATCCCCTGATAAAATTCCTCTCAGAGGCCCTGGTTGGTAAGCAGCCAACAACCAGGGATGTATATTACTAGTACTACCCTCCTGGGTATCGGGAGGGTTAGTGGTGTCTGTGTAGTAAGCCAGCACTTTAGTGGCTGTCGAGCTCTTCTGACCTAGTTAGCTGTCTTTTCTTTCTGCCTCATCCATATGTGGACTGCTGGCATTGTCCACAAATATACAATCTCTCCTTGTTACACATAAAACTTAGCAACACATCTCAAACAGCTCAGTCTATAGATTTTCATGCGGTGAGCACTATTTGCTAGCTTGGCCTTTTGTCAGAATGATAGGAGCAATAGATAAAATCAGTTGGTATGAATATTTAGGCAGTAGCATTAGGTAGAAACATTAGGTAGAAGTAGTAGGTAGGAACATGAGGCAGGAGCATGTGGTAGAAGTAGTAGGTAGGATCATCAGGTAGGAGCCTCTGCAAACACTGCACTAGAGTTGTCCTCTGCCAGTGGCCTGTTAAAAGAGTGGCACTAAAGGCTAAGATTTGGCACTGGAGTTCACTGGTTATGGAGATCCAATTGCAGTGGCCACCCCCTTGAGGGAGTCCCAGGAGGGAACAGGCATCAGAGATACATATATATGTATATATTAAGGTATGTCCCTCAAGAGGTAATTCCCTTGCCTACCCATTTCCAATAGATGTTGTACCTTGATGCCAACCATGGGTTCTTCCCAGAACATGACCTCCCTGGTTGGCATGGAACTTCTTTAGAGTAAAGATGTAAAAAAAGTATGTGGTAAGAAAAAAGAAACTCATTAAAAAGGCACAGAGTTGAAAGTCTTTCACGATAGTGTGGCCATGTAGATGTTGCAGATATAGTAATGCATCAAAAGACATGCAGCACAGTTGTAGGTACGACGAGAGATAAGCAATAAAAGAAATAGATAAATATAGAGAGGGAATTAATTAGGACTGGCATTATTCCAGATGAAGGGACCAAGATTGTAGATATCAGTGAAAGAATAGCAAATGAGGTTCTGTGAAGAAAAATGACTAAGAATTGAAGAGAATAAGAAGCTATTCTGGAAGGAGGAGAGTAAGAGTAGTAGTGAGGTATTTTTAAAGAGTATACTAGATAAGTAGGGGAGAATGCTTGTCACAAGGGATGAAGTGTGTAAGAGATGAGAATAATTAAAAGAACTAATGGAAGCTGATGGTGAAAATACTTCTCTGTTCGTTGTAATCGTAGGAAATGAGATGAAAGAAAAATGTACATGGGAAAGGAAGACTGCAGGGGAGGAAGCAGGAAGAGTAGTGAAGCTCTTAAGGAATGGAACACCTGGAAGTGTAAATGGAGTGGTGAATGAGACAGTGAGGAGTGAAACTGCAATGAAGTGAATTAAAAAAGGTGTGTACAGAAACATAAAAGGTGACCTGGTGTTTGGTAACTAGCCAAAGGCAGTAACTGTTACACTATATACAGAAAAGAGGAGTAAAAATGATTAAAGAAATATAAAGGAATGAATCTCCATAAGATAGTTGGCAAGGCATTTAATGAAATAGTGGTTTATCATTTTGAAAGGATCTGTGAATCCTTCTTGGTGAGTTTAAGAAAGGTATAGGGTGTACTGACCAGAGTTTTGCACTCAAACAAGTAGGGGAAAAAGTTTTAGAAGAAAAGAAATATGCAACACTTATGGAAATAGAAACGGCATATGATAGTGAACAGGAAGGCATTTTGGGAAGTTTTGATCCTATATGGTGTGCACAGAAGACATTTGATTGCTATCAAAATCTTGTACAATGGAAGTTGTGTATTTATAAGTGATTATATGAATGAGTAGTATGAAATGAATGTGGGAGGGTCTCAAATTGTGTGATGTCACTGTACTTAGTCAGTATTTTCTTGGATGGGGCATGTGTGTGTTGAGAGCAAGGTGGGCAACAACTTGAATCATGGAATTGGGTCATACAGTGGGTGAGGGGGGCGAAGATTCTGGGAGCATTGAGGCATGTGTAGAAAGAGAGGGCAAAAATGGGTATGTTTAAAAGTATAGTATACCTAATGATGTTGTATGGATGAAAGGCTAGGGCTATAGATGAGGATGTTTGAGGGAGGGTGGGTGACTTGGAAATGAAATGTTTAAGGAAAATATGTGGTGTGAGATAGATTGATCAAAAATGTAATGAAAGGGTTAGAGAGCAATGTGGCAACATAATGAATGTGGTTGAGAGAGAAGAAGAGGGTGTGCTGAAATGGTGTGGACATATGAATAGAACTAGTGAGGAGAGGTTATGAAAGAAGGTATATATGTGTCAGAAGTAGAGGGGATAAGAAGGGGGAGACCAAATTGGAGATGGAAGGACACATGAAAAAGATTTTGAGTGGTCGGGGCCTGAGCATGCAAGAAGGTGAAAGGCATGCATGGGATAGAGTGAACTGGAGTAATTGATTATACAGGAGTCAATGTACTCTCAATGGACTGAAACAGGGCATATGAAGCAGCCAGGGAAAACCACGGAGAGGTCTGTGAGGCCTGGTTGTGGATTGAGTGACTTGTGTTTTCGGTGCATCATACATGATAGCTAGAGATTGGATGTAAGCGAATGACACCTTTCTTCGTGGGTTCTTTGCACTTCCTCCCAAACGCAGTAAATAGCAACAGGTATGAAAAAAGAAAGTGACAGTGGAGGATATATGTACCTCATACACCCTAGTGATTTGGTTATGGATTAATGATAACAGAGAAAAACAAGGTTGAAATAGGATATACTGTTGCCTAATAACAGTTCTCAAGCTCATTCAGCCTTCATCACGCTAGGAAGAAAAAGTAGGCACTAACATGAGGTATTATGATAGCTGTCACAACATATGCTCAAGTAACCGCTATCACTGCATATGAATTACAGTAACCGTCACTACTCTAACAAAGATAAATGCAGTCACTACACATGAACTATGATTGCCGTCACTACACAAGCAAGGATAACAGATATCACTACACGTGAAGTACGATTGCTGTCACTACATTAGCTAAGATAACCGCTATCACCACGCACAAAGTGTGATTAGCCGACACTAACTTGCTAGGGTAACTGCTGTCACTATATATGAGCTATGATAGCCGTCACCGCTTAAGCTAGAATAAATGCTGTGACTACACATGAACTTTGAAAGCTGTCACTAGCGTTCTAGGATAACTGTTATCACTACACATGACATGACAGCCGTCACTAGCAAGTTAAGATAACTGCTGTCTCTACACATGAAATTTGATAGTAGTAAGTACTCAAGGGAGAATATCCAGTCACTATACATGATATGATAAGTTACACGACTCGAGCTAGGGTATTACCTTGATAGCAACACCTACAAAAGCTTGGATAACAGCTGTCACTTCACACACAAGATATCACTTCACAAGCTAGGAGAACTATCACTACACAAGAATGATAGCCAACACTACACAAGCTAGGATAACTTTTCATTACATACGAAGTATGATTGCTGATTGCGGCCACTACTGAAACCAGGATAACCAATGTCTGCACATGAAATATGATAGCCGTCAATACACTAGCTAGGGTACCTGCTATCACTACACACGAACCATGACAGCTGTCACTAAACGAGCTAGGATAACCAGAAACGCACGAATGTTATACCGAAGGAGAAAGGGTATATCATTGGTCGGCAGCTAGATCACCTACATGGGCTACACTAGCTAACCAACCTGCTAACTACAGCATCTAAGTTAGGCGGCACCAGTTACTCAACCCGCCTGCTCAATCATCAAAGATAAGGATGCATTATTTAACCAACCTGCCAGCTATAGCATCTGAGATAGTAGGCACTAGTTAACCAACATGCTAGCTAGCGCACCTAAGATAGGAATATTAGGAAGGAGCCTTTAAAAACATTGCCCTATAGTTACCCTCTGTGGCCTGTTCAGGAAGAGGTACTAAAGGCTAAGAATCAGAACGGGTTCACTAGTTATGGAGACTTTTGCAGTACCCCCCATGAAGTTCCCGAAGGGAAAAAGCACCAAAGATATAAACAGGATAGTTAACAAACCCGCCAGCAAGAGCATCTAAGACAGGCTGCATAAGCAAAGCAACCTACCAGCTAGAAATATAAGCTTGGACTTGCTAACCAACCCGACAAAGACACAATCTAACTAACATTTACCTAAATGCCCACATTCACCGTCATTCTTCCATCCCGGTCACACATATCGACACTTACTAGGCGGTCGAAACTATAACGTTAACCTAAAAATCTATCCCTGTCACAATTACCCACCCTTAAGGTACTAGGAGGCCTAAACTATAACGTTAACTTAAAAAACTAGGAGGCCTAAACTATAACGTTAACCTAGAAATTAAAACTAGGCGGTTTAAACTATAACGTTTACCTAAGAATCAACTATCATTCAAACTAAGACTGCTACTGCAAGAACGGAGCTCGTAAAAGTTTTTTGATTCAAGGAAGCAAATGTTAAAGGCAAACTGCATCTACAACATGCTATTTCGACCATTAATGAATTACGCTCCAGCACTTCTAGAGCACGCAGCAAATACAAACATCCGCATCCTTCAGAATAAAGTACTGAGGTGGATCTTGAATATCATATGGCATGATTTCACCGACTAGTAGAACTGCACGAGAGAGCAAAGATTCCAGCCGTAAACATAACGGGCAATACATTCCTGATAGGCTAGGGAACGTTTTGAGCTCCACGAATCTTGGGTACTATTCTTCAGTGACCTCAGCGGGACATAATATCTTCAAAAGTCCACCTAGAAACCACCCTAATCCCATTTACTAAGCAAATATAATTTTGAATAACTTCTCAACATCGAATCCCTACATAGACCGAGTCGGCATGTTCATTGACCACCTTATAAACACAAGCAAACCTCCACGCATATCCTTCCCATCCATGTACTCAAGAAAATAATGCACGTACGTCCTAAATCTGCCCTTCCTCAGTTGTTATGTCCTCGGTTGAACGCTGGCTCTTTCTCTTCTACTAAATCTCTCTTCTTCAAAGCTGACTCTTGCATCTTTTCCCTCCCCCTTCTAGCCCCCTTCTCTGAAGGATCTTTTCTGTCATCATCATCGTTCATTCATAACCAACCCGCCAGTGAGAGTACCTAAATCTAAGATAGGATGCACTAGCTAACCAACCTGTCAGCAACAGCATCTAAGATTGGGTGTACCAACTACTCAATCCACCGGCTAGGGTACCTAAGATAGCTTGCAAAAGCAGTCCAAACTGTCATCCACAGCATCTAAGATAGGCTGCACTGCTTAACCAAACTACCAGATACTGCTTCTAAGATATGCTACGCTACCTGAACAACCCGTTAGCAACAGCTTTAAGATAGGATGCACTAACTATAACAACTTCAGTTGCTAGGGGTGGACTACACTAGCTAAGTAACCCGTCAACTACAGCTTCTAAGGCTGCGCCACCCAACCAACATTACCTTTGAGGCGTGGAAGGATATTAGCGGAGTAATAAGTTTACTTCACCCCAGGAGGGGATACTTAGCTGTTAGTCTCCGTTTACGCGGCCTACACAATTTATGGTAATTGTTTAATGGGTTAGTCCCACGCGGTAGAAGTGGCTCCGCGCTACTCCCACCGCCACCTCGAGTTTTTGAACAAAGGCGACACACAATACCAGGCAAGTTACCGCAGCCTACCGGAGGGAAAGGGCGCGGAACTCACAAGTAGCGTACAAAAAGAAAGTTAATTAATGTGATTTTTGGCATGTGAAATAAATTTTTATCCTCGTGAAACAACTTAAAATGGGTTTGGGAGTGTACGAGTATGTGTATATCCGTATGTATATGTACATGTGTTTGTGTTTTGTCGGGGCATTTGCATTTCAGCACACATGTTGGTGTGGAGGCAACTGGGACTTTTATTTAGTGTCCTAGTAATAGCACACACCAGTTTGTGAACATAGCACCTGTTTACAGTATTTTAATCATTAGAATGTAAGAATGAACATATAATTGGAAAAATTAGGCTACGTAGCGGATTTTCGAATCGTGACACAATTTTTTTTTCTTTATGTTAGCTGAGACAGCACGGGCAACTGATGCCCTAATCAAGGCCATCCCATTAACG
>JAUUDW010003535.1:0-10372 GCA_032361385.1 Panulirus guttatus
AGCGATCTCAGGGCGAGACGTGTACGTCAGCGACAAAATTGGTGCATTTTCTCGTTGTGTGGTATAGGGTGACGACAACAGTGCACGAGTCAACTGCTATAGTTTGAGGTAGCGACAAGAGGATGTTAATGGAGTATCATGTCTTGAGGAGAGAGCACAACACGGCCTCCTTGTTCCATCGCCACCCTCATTACCCGGAGCGACATCTGTCGAGGCTTTGTTATGGATGAGCTGAATATTATCTCAAGTAACCACCTGCTGGCAGCTTAAATAGTCTGGAGGAGGTTCTGGAGAGGTTCTAGTGGTTGAAGGAGGTTCGGATGAGGTTTTCAAGATGTTGCAGTGATTCAAGGAGGTTTGGAGGAGGTACTTGGGAGGTTATAGTGATTTAAAGGGGGTCTAGAGAAGGTTCTGGGGAGGTTGTAGTGTTTGGAGGAAGATTTGAAGAGATTGTAGTAATTGCAAGAGGTTTCGAGGAGGTTCTGCATAGGTTATAGTAATTAAAGGAGGTTTGCAGGAAGTTCATGAGGGACTGTAGTGATTGAAGGAGGTTTGGAGAAGGTACTGAAGAGGTTGTAGTGACTGGTGGAAGTTTTGGAGAGGTTGTAGTATTTGAAGGGGGTTTAGATGAGGTTTTGGAGAGGAAGCAGTGACTGAAAGAGGTTTGGAGGAGCCTTTGGAAAGGCTGTAGTGATTGAAAGAAGTCTGGAGGAGATCTGGCGTGGTTGTAGTAATCGAAGGAGTTTTAGAGGAAGTCCTGGAGTTCTTGTAGAGATTAAAAGAGGTTTGGAGGAGGTTCTGGAGAGATTGTAGCGATTGAAGGAGATTTGGAGAAGGTTCTGGAGAGATAGTAATAATTGAAGGAATTTTGGAGGAGGTTTTGGAGAGGTCGTAGTGCTTGAAGGAGGTTTGGAGGAGGTTCTGGAGAGATTGTTGTGAATGAAGGAGATTAGTAGGAGGTTTTGGAGAGGTTGTAGTGATTGAAGGAGTTTTGAAGGAGGGTCTGGAGATGTTTTCGTGATTGAAAGAGGTTTGGAGAAGGTTCTGGAGAATTTGTAGTAACTGAAGGAAGTTTGGAGGAATTCCGGAGAGGTTCTGCTAATTGAAGGAGTTTTGGAAGAGGTTCTAGAGAGGTTGTAGTGATTGAAAGAGGTTTGGAGGAGGTATTGGAGAGGTTGTAGTAACTGAAAGAGGTTTGGAATAGGTTCTGGAGGGGTAATGATTGAAGGAAGTTTGCAGGAGGCTCAAGAGAGATTCTAGTAACTGAAGTGGGTTTGGAGAAGGGTCTGTAGAAGTTATAGTGATTAAAGGAGGTTTGGATCAGGTTCTGGAGAGATTGTAGTGATTGAAGGACAGGTTCAGATGAGGTTTTGGAGAGGTTGTACTGATTGAAGGAAGTTCCGAGGAAATTTTTGGAAGGTTGTAGTGATTAAAGTGTGTTTATACATGGTTACGAAGAAGTTGTAGTAATTGAAAGATATTTATATGAGGTTCTGGAGACGTACTAGTAAATGAAGGAGTTCTGGAGGAGGTTTTGGAAAGGTTATAACAATTGAAGGAGGTTTGGAGAAGGTTCTGGAAAGGTTGTAACGATTGAAGGAGGTTTGGGGGAGGTTCTGGAGAGGTTGCAGTGGTTAAAAGAGGTTTGGAGGAGGTTCTAGAGATATTGCAGTGATTGAAGGAGGTTTTGGAGAGCTTGTAGGGATGAAATAGGTTTGGAGAAGGTTTAGGAGAGGTTAAAGGAGGTTTGGAGGAGGTTCTGGAGAGGTTGAGGTTATTGAAAGAGGTTTGGAGGAGGTCCCGAAGAGGTTATAGTAATTGAAGGAGTATGGAAGAGGCTCTGAATAAGTTGTAGTGATTTAAGGAGGTTTAGAGGAGGTTGTAGAAAGGATGCAGCGGTTGAAAGAGGCTTGGAGGACGTTCTGGTGAGGTTTTAGCAATCAAAGGAGGTTTGGAGGAGGTTCTGGTAAGGTTGTAGTGATTGAAGGAGTTTTGGAGGAGGTTCTGGTAAGGTTTTGATGATTGAAAGAGGTTTGGAGGAGGTTTAAGAGAGGTTGTGTACATTTAAGAAAGCTTGGAGGCGGTTCTGGAGTGGTTGCAGTGACTGAAGGAGGCTTGGAGGAGGTTCTTGAAAAGTTGTAGTGACTGGAAGCGCTTCAGGGGACGTTGTCGTGATATTGTGGGAAGAGAATGGAGCAGGAGTAATAGGGAGTGAGAGGAGGAAGGGAAAAAAAGGAGAGGTGAGAGTGGGGGATATGTCAGAAAGGAAGAAAGGAGGGAGGGAGCGGTGGAAAGCCCGGAGGTGAGGGTGAGTGCAGGGAGGAACATGGACGGAAGGGCAGTGGAGGGAGGAGAAATTATGGAGAGGGAAATCGTACGTTCAGAGTCGAGCAATGCGCATCGTGTAAGTCACTTTTACCGACGACTCTCTATTTTCGCCTGTTCTAGTGCCTCTACCGGGGAACTCTACTTACGAAGAGGACAGTGAAGAGTCAGCGACAGTATCAGTCACTATATAATATGCCTTTCATACGGCATTTTTGCCATATCAGCATTGTTTTGAGCAAACATTCTCCGTCTATAACTGCGCTTGACAACATTGGTCACATACACCCCTCTTACTCTGACACGGTCTTCACCTCTGTGCACCAGGAGCAGAAGGGCTACACCGTTTTGGTTGCGCCAACTCTAAACTAGCAAACTACCGTCCGACCTCCTCAGAGCAGCGTCGCCAACGCGTCCCATATGGAGCCGTTAGATACAAATGACGTTGACAACGGAGATCCCCACAAGTTTAAAGAAGTTTAAAAAGCGTGATTATGACTTCCCTACTGGGGCTAGGGCTCCTTATCACCCCCAAAGATTGGGGAGGGAGAGGCTGACTCTCCCTAAACCACCCAGACTCGCCAACTGCACCTTCATGTGGGTTCGTGGATTCAACTCCACCACCACTCGGCCAGTGGTTGAGTGAAAAGAAGGTGGCGATCGTGAACGGGTATATTTTCCAGGGTATATGGCGGACTGTTACTTTAATATGAATTTCATGGGTAATGATGGTGAATTTCAACATCTCTTGACCCCTGGGTGAGGCAGGATATCCCACGTTAAGTAAGAAGGCGTACAGTTTCGTTCATTGGAGTGGTGATTACCACAGCTACAGGAGCACGGCGGAGGTGGAATCACTGGAATGGAGTGTTGAGTCCTGCAGTGGCGAGCAGTGATGACAGACCCACGTCGTTCCGGCGCTCATATAGCCTTTGTCGTCTGGCGTTTCCACAGGACCTTCCTGTGGGTTCCGTGCAGGTCCTCACGACACATGAGAGTGTAAAACGAAAATCCAGGACAAAATTCCAGTTGCTTCACGGTGTGTTAACCGCATAAAATTTCTGGACGACGGACATTGCCCGAGTCACATCATAAACACATCAACTCGAGCGAGCGAGCTACTTGCAGGCTCCACCCACCAATCATCCCAGGTCGTATGGCCCGGACACTTCGAGCACAGTTGCATCGGTAGATCTCACACCGCTCATCAGTCGTAAGAGGCCTAGTCACCAACGCTACCTGACCTAAGCTAATAGCACCACCGCTGCAGACGTGGCAACGGCGCGAAAGTGCGGCCGTTACTAGCAGAGTTTGTAAACACTGTGGGCACCGGTGACCTACCCTGTATTTCCACCATATTGTCTCAATCAGTCGGTGAAGGAGGACAGGCGCGACCTTGCCTATATACCTGCATCAAGGCTATGACATTATGAATGTGAATTACTGCTAATCTATTAGAGTGATAACATTGTGAAGTGAATTAATATTAATCAGTTACGGTGACAATAGCAAAAATTACAGTGACAGGAACTTAAAAGTGAAGTGTACTTAATGCTGACACCACCTGGACTTACCAGAGCGCCTTAGAGGAGTCATCCCAGAACTTAAGTACTCGATAAGTTTTCATAACACCTTTTAAGTGTGACTGATCGTATGAATGTTACTAACTCTAGTTGATCTGTAAATTGGTATCAGTATAGGGTGAATGTATTTCATGCCTCTGAGAAGGGCTCATTACAAGTAAGTACATGATATAAGAGTTGTTAGATTATCATACTCTCGCTCTGATTATATTTATTTGAATACGCTTATTGTATGTATGTATGTGTGAATATTCACGATAATTGTTTTGTGCATGGTGTGATAGGTGATACTCGACAGAGGCTTCCATGGCAAGAATTAATAGCCTAGAAGGTGATAATCGACAGAGGTTTCCGTGGCAAGAAAATAGTCGACAGATGTTTCCGTGGCAGGAATTAAGAGCGTAGAAGTCTAGTAAGTCGTCGTGATCATGACGAGGACCGTGGCGACGTTAGGTGTCTATGGAAGTGTATGAGAGAGGCAGGTTAGGTGATGACGAGGCTGCATTGTAAGAGTGTTGTCTTTTCCCATAAAATTCATAAGGACATTAGTATAACTGGAGCGTATTACTATAAAGCAATGACAGGCGTGCAGTTAGCAGAGCAACTGATGTGACTTATATCAGCGGAGTGTAGTGAACTGGTGTGATGTGAAAATTGGGATGCAACGGTGATGTGTACTCGAATAGTGTAACAAACTAGGTGTATTAGTGGAGTGAATACACTAAGGAAACACTAGTGGAGCATAAATGAAATTTTGTGGTTAAGGAGTTGACACTATTGGCGTAGTGAGTGGATCGTTCATACATGTGTACATAGGACTAATTTTGTGGTATACTATTGGAGTGTGGTGGTAACAGGTGTATACAACAGGGGTGCTTTAGTGTATCATGATGTAAGGTTAGGGATGTAGAGATGGAGTGGAGTGGTTTTGAGGTGACATTAAGGGCTGTATAAATGAAATGTAGAAGTATTTGTTGACAAGATTATTGATCTTATTTAGTGTTGTTTTATTAGTGTATTGACTGATTGCTGTGGTTTAAGGTAAGGACAGTACTGTATTGATTTGTTATTAAGGTAAGGATCGACAACAGTATTGTATTAACTGATTATTATGTTATGAGATGACTACAGTTATACATTAATTGATTGTTATGATATGACAATATTGGTGAATCTTTTCGTTGCGTGGTGTAAGGTGACGACAATAGTGCATAAGTCAACACCTATTGTGTGAGGTAACGAAAAGAATATGTTAATGGAGTATTATGTCTTGAGGAGACAGCACAACACGGCCTCCTTGTTCCACCGCCACCCTCATTACCCAGAACGACATCTGTCGAGGCTTTGTTATAGATGAGCTGAATATTATCCCATGTAGCCACTTGCTGGCAGCTTGAATAGTCTGGGGGAGGTTCTGAAGAGGTTCTAGTGATTGAAGGAGGTTCGGATGAGGTTCTGAAGAGGTTGTAGTGATTCAAGGAAGTTTGAAGGAGGTACCTGGGAGGTTGTAGTGATTTAAAGGGGGCTTAGAGAAGGTTTTAGGGAGGTTGTAGTGATTGTAGGAGATTCTGGAGAGGTTGCAGTGACTGAAGGAGGTTTAGATTAGGTTCCGGAGAGGTAGTAGTGATTGAAGGAGGTACTGATTGAAAGAGGCTTGGAGAAGTTTTTAGAGAGGTTGTAGTAACTGAAGGTGGTTATGGAGAGATTGTCGTGATTGAGGGAGGTTCTGGAAAGGTTTTAGTGATTGAAAGGGGTTTGGAGGAGGTTCTAGAGAGGTTCTAGTGACTGGAGGAGGTTCGTTTGACGTTGTAGTGATATTGTGGGAAGAGCATGGAGCAAGATTGTTAGGGATGGAGAGGAGTGAGTGAAAAAAATTGAGTTCAGGGTTGGGGTATGCCAGAAGGGAAGGAAGGAAAGAGGAAGCGGGAGAGAGCCCGGAGGTGAGGGTGAGTGGAAAGACGAACATAGACAGAAGGGCTGTGGAGGGAGGAGAAAATATGGAGAGAGAAAAACGGAGGTTCATAGTCGGACATACGCCACTGTTTGGGGGTCTCTCGTCCCGACGGCTCGCTATTTTCCCCCGAAAAGACTAGTTTTAGTGCTTTTGTCGGGGAACTTTACAGTTCGGTACAAACAGCAACAGACCACTGGGTCCTAACGAGGCCGTTTGTGATAGTGGAAGAGAGCAGAAACGTATGGATTGTTGTGGTACGAGTAGGAAGACATACAGATTTTTTTTTTAAAGGAAGACATGTAAACTTATCGTGTAGTTTAAGTGCAAATAGTGTCATTCGTCAATTTCAAGCGAAGTATTTGTTGAGTTTATACTCGAATATATTTACTGTACTGTTTTCTGCCACTCCAACTGGCAAATCGTTTTGTGTGTAAGCAATTCCGTTCGCCTCACTTGACGGATAACGCTTGCCCACGAGTTTATATCCATCACTACTAGTGAAATCAGAAAAGTCTGTTCTTACGTAGCTCGTTTGATCAAGATTATTGAAGCCTTTAATGATGATGAATACCTGAATTGGATCATTATTCAAGCTTCTGTTTTCTAAGCTAAATAGATTTAATTTGTTTAGTCGCCTTTATAGGATTAGTTTCTCAGGCCGGGAATTATACTCTTAGCTTGCCTTTGTACTCGCTCCATTCTGTCTGCGTCTCTCTTCAAGCAGGGTGACCAAAACTATACGCAATATTCAAGATGGAGACGCACCAGTGAGTTGTTTAGATTGAGGATAATTTTATGAGACTTTGTTCAGCGAATTTTGTTTGCTTCTGTGCACTGTTTGCTTGGCTTCAGGTCAACAGAGTCCTTTTCCTCATTGACCTTTTGCAGTTCAACAGAATTCACGTTGTTGTTTGCTTTTTCATTTTTACAACCGATGTGTAGAACTTGCACTAATCAATATCAAAATTCATTTTGAATCCTGTTAGCCTAGTTCACCAGCTTGTATATGTCAGTTTGAAGTCGCAGACGTTCAGTTGCTCTGTAGATTTATTTCCTAATTTAGTATCATCCGCGAATTTAGAGGTCTTGCAGTGAAACCCGTTATCAATATCGTTAATATATACGAAGAACTGGTCCCAGGACTGACCCCTGTGGCACACCACTTTAACTTGTATGCTAGCTGAGACGGCACGGGCAACCGGTCCTGTAAGTGGTTTGCAATCTTGTCTCGATGATGGTTTCTTAGTTTACGAACTACAGACGTTAAGTTTATTGGACGATAATTCTCGGGAAGTGATGTATTGCTTTTTTTTTTATACCGGTGTTATACTGGCATATTTTCGTTCCTCCAGAACATTTCACGTATCAAGTGACTTTGAAAAGAGCAATCAATGGTTTAACTGTCTCATTTTTCTTTTCCTTCGGTATTCCAGGGTGAAACTTGTCTGAGTCTGCTGTTTTATTTACTCTCATACCATTGAGCGCTGACAGGATATCTTAATCCATTATTTCCTTCTGTTGCAAAACGTTTTCTCCTCTTAGCAATGGAATTGGATTTGGGACATAAGTCGTATCTTCAATTGTAAATACAGATGCAAAAAAAGAATCGTTTAAGATCTTTGCCTTGGCTTCGTTGTCTTGAATCAATTTACAATTTTCAGTAATCAGTGGCCCAACTGATTGGGTAATGACTCTCTTACTTCTGCCATGACTATAAAACTCTCTGGTGTTTCTCTGCTATTTTCACCACAATACGCTTCATACTGACGTTTGCTTTGACGTGTAAGTCTCTTAGTTTATCTATGCAAGTTTACGTGGTTTACTCCGTCATGTTGGTTATTTCTCTCTTTGGGGTTCAGTTTGTCTCTTTGAGTGCGAAGAGGATAGTGAAGTGCCAGTAACGATGTCTTTAACTGTGTATTATGCCTTTTATATAGCATTTTTGTTACAGTAACATTGTTTTGAGCAGAGGCTGTCCATGTCTCACTGCGCCGAACATTACTCGTCACATACGTACATCCTTCTTACTCTGACACTGTTTTCACCCCTGTGCACCAGGAACAGAAAGACTAAACCGTTTGGTAGTGCTAACTCTAATTAGCAAACGACCATCCGGGCACCTTAGTGCAGTGCTGCCAACGTGTCCCATTCCCTGTGGTAAACGCTGCCGATCACTTGAGACGTTAGCGACAAATGACATTGACGACGAAGTCCTCCAACCAGTAGACAAGTTTAACAAGTGTGATACGGAGTTCCCTGCCGAGACTAGAGCTCCCTCTCACCCCTTAGATTGGGGAAGGAGAGGGTGACCCTCCCCCAGTCACCAGACTCGTCAACTGCACCTACATTTGGTGGAAACAGGGAACCCTTTGCTCATTCTGGCCCCAGCGAGCCATCGTCGTCTGGCGTTTCCTCGGAACCTGCCTCTTGAACACCAGGGCGACTTGGTTCTTTCAGTGCTGCTCTCCTCTACAGGACCCAACACCCGCCTGTGCCGTGGTCGCACGACCGTAATAGTCTCCTCTCAGATAGACGAAATAGTAAGCCTTCTCACCCACGTGGGATTTTCTGCTCCCCAGGGAGAAGAGAAGCTGAGGTTCACCATCATTTTCCCTCGTCGCCTTGCTGCTCAGAGGCAGGTTCCGAGGAAACGCCAGACGACTATTGCTCGTTGGGGCCAGGATGGGCAAAGAGTTCTCTGTGGCCATCACTCGTAGAGTTGTGGAAGGGGTGCGGTTGGCGAGTCTTGTGACTGGGGAAGGTCGCCTTCTATCTCCCCGGTCTGTGGTTGAGAGGAGACCCTCGCCCCGGTAGAAAACTCAGTCTCACACTTTTAAAACGTGTCATCATTGTTCACTATTATTGCTGAGGTCATCATTATCTCCCCTGACTGCTCAGCCTACCCTCATTCTTGCCTAACTGGACGCAAGGGCAAGGTTCGTGTGGAAGGTTCTGCATCCCAGTTCATGATATGGACCTTAGTACCCACCCAAAGGGGAGTCCTGAGTCCCATCTTAATGAACTCTATTGTATCTCTTCAAAGGCCAACAGGAGTTGTCCACTCAGGTTATGATGATGATATCCTCATCCAAGCCCCTGGCTGCAACTGTATGTAGGGCGCTCTAAACCTAGTCTTAAGAGGCTGTGCCTCACCTGGTTTTGTCCTGCCCACGAGAAAAATGAAAGCTATATGACAAGGTAGTACTGTTCCTGTCCCTCTTTTATTGTGAACACCCTTCGAATGGGTTAATTAGTTCAAATATCTCGGGGTATTGTTACCTTCACACGATCTCAGGACACTGAAGTACGCTATCCTCGAGATACCTGCTTTTGGCGCCTTGCATCCCTCTCCACCTTGTGCAAAGGTTCCCTCTTTGCCACCACTCCTGTACTACTGATCATGTACAAATCCTTTGTCAGCCTTGAGGTTATCCACAGGAAGGTTATTCCTCTCATTCGCGGAGCCCAACTGTGGACACGGTTGACATCTCTGTATGCCGACCTTAGTCTCTGGCCCCTTTACTCGATCGTGCTCAGGAGCTTTACCTATAAACTGCAGTAGCCATATGACGAGACCCTCGACGTAACTTTCTCCAAACCAACCTAACTCCTGTTCTCCGTAACCGTCCTTCACCAAATTACAGTGGCGAGGGGTCGCTTATCAGACACTTTTAGGACTGCGACCTCTTTTCTGATACTGCTGTCACTCCAGCTACTTGTTCGACTCCTTCCTGGCTGGATACCTAACCTGAAGTGTATGTACATGACGGACAGCTTCCGAAATCTCACACGATCCCTGCTCATCTCCGCTCCCATCATCTTTCCCGGATTGCCCAGTGGTCCCCTGTTAGTTGTCATTTACACCGATGGTTGTATTGATCCCTCCTCCGGCAGGGCTGGATGTGGAGTCTACATCTGCTGTCGTAATGTTCTGGAGACTTTAGAACTCTCCCTCAGAATATCTGACAGGGTATCTTCTACTCGGGCCGAAATGATAGCTATTTATGCTGCTCTTCTTGCTGAGGACCAACGCGGTGGACCCTGCCCTCTGCTTGTTTGTTGTGATTCCAGATCTGCCCTCGACGGAATTGCCTCTGGAATAGGATCTCATCCTTCAAATACGAATAATGGACGTCCTCACTTCAGGGGGAGGCCCCGGCCGGTGACGTTCTTATGGATACCTACCGTATTTCACGGTGTATAAGTCGATTTTCGAAGGCTATTTTTGGACCCTGTAACTTAGGGGGTCGACTTATACACCGTATCAACTATAAGTACACCGTAAATTAGCTGTTCCAATAGCTATACTTGGCATTACTGCCCCACAAACACAAACACCCCCGAAAGGTACCGCACCTCTCAGTTTTGGTACAACAGAATGACTTCTTTATGAAACTAGCAATTTTCACTGCGTTTATTTCGTGGTTTGTCATATGCGCACGTTTTCGATAAACAACCGCGTTCAACTTCCCCGCTCTGTGATCGATGCCGGCAGTCTGCCGCCAGCAAA
>JAUUDW010003546.1:0-10372 GCA_032361385.1 Panulirus guttatus
GCCTGGAAGTAGCAATTGTTATCAACGACATAATCAGGGCCAGAGTGCCCTCCAAGTAATGGCCCAACCCACTTGATGCCGCCGGAGCCACGTTGCCTTTGTGGGGCCATTGTAAGGGCCACCGGCACAGCCACTCCATCCGCTCACTTCCCGGGGCCATGAATGTTCATACAGAGGACAAAGAAGTTGGTTACATTTCGTTAGATGAAACGTGCTGGGCGCCCCTTGTGGCTTGGCCTGGGTTGTGTGTGTGTGTACTGGGATCCTTGTTGTGGCGTAGTCGGGGTTTTGTGTGTGTGTGTGTAGATGAACGGGTGTGAACGTGTAAGAAATTAGCATGGACATCGCTCTGTGTTTCTATGCGTGTGGTGTTTCTGTGCGTTTGACTGTGTATGCCATTATGTGCTCATTATTTACGGTAATTGTCGATAGCTTCTTAGTCAGCATTCCCTGAACTACTGAACGATCGTTGGGGAGAACCAATTAGAAATGACCGCGATTGTATCTTGCATTGTACGTGTCTTCAGGTCATGAGTCCTGAAAATATGAGGTATCGTCCAAAAAGTCCTCATAGAGACAGCATATTTCTCCACGGCCGTGAGAGTGCTACGCTGAGCTCAGTGAGGGACTTAACCTTCCTGGCAGCAAGTGTCACTTCTGCCGCACACTTCAGTGGTTAGGGGTGATACCCTCACGATGAGGCATCCGCTGCTGGATCCTTCGAGTTCTTTGCGTTACTAGGAGGCATGAGGATGAGCCATCTTAGGATGTGTAGTGGGAAGGTTTACCGGAGGAGGGATCCCATCTTCATCCTGGACGTCGGTAGTGACGGGAGGACTGCGCACAGCCTAGGTCAGAGTTCAGTCTCAAGGACTGCAGTGTCATGGTAGGGCCGTCAAGGCTGTGTGTTGGTTACGACGCTGGAGGTGAGGATGTTTGGCTACAGACATGTCCCCTACAATGAACGTGTCTTGCTCCGTCACTTGTTGAAGTTCCAGTCTTCCTAAACACAGATATTTACGGAACATACGTCTGTAACAGTTTAAGATATTTACAACACGAACGTTCATTAGGCAGATATTTACAGACATCTTCAAGACATAGAAATATTTACGACGACATGGGTATCCGCAGCACAGATGTTCATGAGACATTCGTTTGGTGGGACGTAACGGAGGGTGAAATCCCCAGTCCACTGTAGTATCATCATTTGGTAACGGTAGATGCACTGAAGTATTGGTCAGCGTTGTAAGTTCCTTTGGTCCGTTGCCTAAAGAAGAGGAAGAAAATAGGAAGTTTGAAACGTTTGCTCCTGTTTGATAATGTCCAAAAAAAAAATCGTACCAGGTGTCATAAGATTATCAGTTCGTGAGAGCCGTGTGCAGTTTGGCAAAAGAAAGAAAAGTCGTTCAGACATTACCAACTGTGACCTGACAATTTTTCAGTGTGAGTGAGCGACTGATAATCGAAGTCATATAGATCTCTGGCGACGCTATGTGCCTCGGCGTGACGGACCCTCGTCCACCAGATGCACTTCAAGGACAATGCTGTGGGGAAGGTCGGCAGCTCTGATGACTGGAGACGATGATGCTTATGACAGCGAAAGAAAACGGCCAGACATAGCCAGGGATGAACGGTACTTCTGCAGCTGTAAGTTCAGCCGGGTCCTGCAAGAAACGATATTGAGAATTTATCTAAAATCATCTGAAAAATTAAGTCACTGACATTTCTCAGACGATGAGACTTATGTCGATGATGAGAAACGATAACTTCGTGGGGAGAATCATGAGAAGAATTTCCACCTGGTGTTCTGGCATTATGAAGCTGTGGGTAACGGGAGCCTTCTGCGCCGGGAGGAGGGAAGGCAGGCAGAGCGAGAGACGCGTGGCTCGATGGGGGAAGACCTCGGCAATCATCTGACCGGATGGAGGAACCAAAGGCCTCGGAGGTCTGCTTTATCTGACGGAAACCCGACACTATTGACACGTGAGGAGCTCCCCGACCCGGCCAGAGACCCTCTGTCATGATCTCAGAAGGCTTTTTACAAGACGCTAATCCACGGAGGGGAATGGCGGCCGGGATGAAATCGTGAATTATTGGATATCTGGACAGGATTTGACCACCTGAATGGACATAACGTGTGTCGTGAGTGGGATGCGGACGTGTTCCGCTGACGGCTGTAAGGGGAGAGGTTGTTTAAAGTCGCGAGTTTACCGTTTGAGGCGAGAAATAGAAAAAAAAGAGGACAAATTGCCGGGTGGAGAGCGGAAGAGGAAGGTACATTGTTGTGATGTGTGCACGTGCGTGCGTGGACGCGTGCTGCAGCTGCCGCCACGTGCACCCACCACCCAGCTGCCCTCTCCCTCTCTGTGTCTGTCTGTCCGTCTGTTTATTTGTCTGTTCATCCGTTTGTCTCTTCTCTCACTTAGTCTTATTATCTCTCTTCTACTACCTTCTGCTTCCTTCCTTTGGCCGTAATTTGTACACAGCCCGACACTTTACATACTTCGGAGTACGATGGTGTCTTTCTCTTGACATTACTGCACAACTGATGTACAGTTTTCATATTTGTACTTTCCTAAACATATCTTCGTATCGTTATGTCCAATGCTGCAAATGTCCAGTTCAACTGTTGAAACAGTTTAGACTGTGTTGCTGAGTTCCTGTGTCACTCGGAAAGGGAAACTGAATCGATAATGCAACCTGTAGTTCCTCACTGGAGAGTTATGCTGAGGCACCTAGACAGAAAGCTAGGCGTTCCTCAACCATGGTTCAGAATACCACTTTTCTCCCAAGATCTCAGCATCTATAAATCAGCTGGAACAAAGGGGTATTGTGGTTCCAGGGACCCACGTTTTCTACTCTGTTACTGAGTGGAACAGAGAGGTATTGTGGTTCCAGGGTTCCACATTTTCTATTCTGTTACCGTCCTCTGCAGTTCGTAAAACATCGCCTTGACTTTCTGAGATCCTATCGAAATACGCATCTGCCGAGGAGGAGGAGGCATAAATAGCCCCACAGTTAGGGCTTCTGGCAGCATATCAGACACAAACTCGCTGGAGGAAACTATATAAACAGGCTTTACAAATTCATAAAATCCATGTGTAATGAGAACATGATTTTCTTATGTTTTTTGTTTTTTCCGCACATCAGAAATCATTTGGATGTTATATATATTTCAAACATTACTTCCCTAAGGAAAAAGATCTGTATTGATTGTTGTTTTTATATCAGTATTCATTTGTGATTATGCAACTCAATCTCATAATATTTCATTTGTTCCAAAATATGAGGAATTTAGAGATTATCGGCTGAATTGTAAGTGATATCGATAGTGATCTCTTCATTCTGTGAACATGCTTCTTTTCTAATCTAACCTTATGAAATTGTTTCGCACTGTGTTTTCTCAGGCGTAAATTCATTTCGAGTATTCGATTATGGAAATACATGAAAGCATATCCATCACTGGGCCTGATCTTCCTTTCCAGACTTTTCCGGTAACGCATCTATTGTGCCCATAATCATCTATTCTGCTATCCTTCCATCTATCCATCCACCCATCTATCCATCTGTGTGGGTGGTGCAGCCCGGGCGTGACATAATGCCCTATTGTACAGGGCGTCTGGGACGACGCTGACACACTAGAGTTATTTACAGCTTCTCTTGTTTACATGGAGACTGGAGGAGGAAGGGAGGGAGGGAGGGAGGTGATGGAAGAGGAAGGTTCTGGAGGGGAAGGCTGGCGATGTGTTGGAGGGAAATGGTCAAGTATTGGAGAGAAAGGGTGCTGGAGAGTGGAGGAGAACGTGTTGAGGAAAAAGATGAGGTAGTAGAGGAAGAGGGGAGCAGTGCTGGAGATAGAGAGGAGGGGAAGAAGTGTTGAAGAGGGAGGGGAAGAGGTGTTGGAGGTGGATGAGAGGGGCGAGGGATGAGGGTTGAGGAAAGGAAACAGGCGGAAGACGAGGGGAGGTCTGTAGGTCGGCATGGGACATACACAGCGCGGGAGTGACTCTCGCTGCCTTATATTCCTTTTCCCTATTAAGAGCTTTCTACTGGGCTGTCTTCGTTGTCATTAAATCTCTCTATGTTCATGCTTTTATGCCGTTGCGTAGGAGAGTCTGCTTGCAAGGCTACATATCCTATTGCTTTGATATTTGTTTGAGAGAGCAGGAATCATCTGAAGACTTTGTTGTGGAGAGAGAAACCACACGGGTATAATATAGTCTGTGTAAAGAAGTTCCAGGAATGTCACAGGTGATGGAATATTGATCGATTTGAAAAGCTTAACGCGAGAGCAGTGATCGTGTCACGTCATCCTGTATGAATCATACGGGTGAGGCCAGTAAGAGAGAGAGAGAGAGAGAGAGAGAGAGAGAGAGAGAGAGAGAGAGAGAGGGGGGGGGGAGAGTTGGTGTGAAGTACTAAAAAGTGAGACGACCTCGAACATGCGCCTCTTTAAGTGAACATTACTAATGTTACTTAATGAGAATGAAACGTGTGCTTTGAGATAATCAGGGGAAATGATAGCGCTAAATGATAAGTGCTCATGCTAAGGGAAAGCAATCGAGTTACGTATCATGGTTTTAATGGATGTTAAATTGTGAGGAAAGATAAACGAAAGGAATGGTAGAGGGAGGAGCAAGGATAAATGGTGGCACCCCACAAGTGCAAAGCTCCTTCTTTATGTGTCCCAATGTTTTTTTTTCCTTTATTTTTATACCTGTCCATCATTTCCTCGAACGGACCCAGTGGCCTGTTGCTGTTTGAATTGCTTTGCATTTGCATTTGTTGCGTCAGCAACACTTGACGGGCCCATTGCCTAAAACTCCTCACTTGGCTCCTTCCTGTGTTACAGACTGAAGATACAGGAGGGAAGGACTTCTAGCCCTCTGCTCCCCTACCCCCATTCTCAGCCGCATTCTACGACACGAAGGAAATACTTGGACAATAGTCATTCCCCATTTTCCTCACGGGTAACAGATAGGTAATAAAAGATAATAAAACACACACACACACACACACACACACACACACACACACACACACCCACACACACTCATGTATAAGCGTCCATATGTGTGCCTCATGAAAAGCTTTTCCCACGACAACAGTGGAGAAAAGGAAGACCCTTATGTAAATAAGTAACTGTTGTACCTGACAATAAAACGCCGTGAGGGAAGCGCTCTTTCCAGTGACATATTCTGGCCTGCAGGACGTGGCAGGTAGTGAGGTGTGTGCTGGGGAGGACAGAACAAAGCACTGGGGGAAGAGGAAGTCAGGAGGAGGAGGAGGAGGAATACGAGGCAACGGAATGTGTCAGGAAAGGAGGAAGGCAAAAGAATGTGTATCAAGAGGGAGTCTGATGAGTGTCAAGGGGAGGGAGGCATAAAGTGTGTCTCAAATAATGTCAGGAATAGAACAAGGCTAAGCAGTGTGTCAGAATGGATAAGCTTATGAGGATTCTATGAGGATGGGAATCTAGGCTGAGTAGTGGGTCAAGAGGAGGAGAAGGAGGGCGAGGAATGTGTCAGGAGGGATGGCTGAGAAGTTTTCCATGAGGAGGAGGTGTCAGGACGGGAAGGGTGAGGAGGGTGTCAGGTGAGGCAGACTGAGAGAGGCCGTCAGGAGAGAAGGTTGATGGTTGCGCTCAGAGCCGCTGTAAGTGACAGACTACATCGGGACGTATCCCGAGCCACAGCAGACGTTTGTCCGTGACTGGAGCCTTCAATATAAAAAAAGAAAAAAAAGAAGACTCTACTGAGAATGAAAGGAACTAACTGAAGACCCCGGACCGTCCTGAGGACCTCGAGAAGTTGCTAAAGACCACGGAACATACTAAGGACCTGGGAAACTGCTGAAGACCACGGAGCGCACTGAGGGACCAGTGACAATGTTAAGAGCAACAGAACGTAAACATGACCATTGGACTTAACTCTCATACACTCACACTCTCTCCCCATTTCGCTCTACACTAAATCCCTCCGTACATCCCCATCCCTAACCTTCTCCCCAACTCCCCCTTCCCTCGCTCCCTCCCACCTCTCCCCTCCCCACTCCCACGCGTCGGCTGAATGACAGTAATGATGTGCTGGGGGTTATCCCAGCGATCACGAATACTTATGTAAATTAGTGTAGGAACGTACGTCGCCCCTGGCAGCTCCATCCATCACCCACCGCCTCTCCCAGCCCTCTCCCAGCCCCTACCTGGCCTCTTCCAGCCCTTACCTGGCCTCTCCCAGCCCTCTTCCAGGCTTTACCTGGCCTTGTATAGCCCTATCCCATGGCCTATCACAGCTCCTTCCTCAACCCATCAAAGCCTTGCTATCCCCCTGTGTCTCACGCTGGCCGTCTATGAATTTTATGCTTTGCTATGTAGAAAAAAAGACACAAGATTTCTGTGAAAGAGAAGATATATAACAATGAATTCCTACTTTTAACACAAAATTGAATAGAATCAAATATTCAGGCAATGAAGCAGTGATTACGATGTTTCCTTCAGTGAATAAACACGAGTCCACTCGACAACATCTTCGACACAGTAGATACTCGAACACCTGAAAATTTCGAACCATCTCATACGCGCGTTCGCAGAGGCACAAATAGTAGCTGTTCATTATTTGTCATTGTTGGACAGTAGATGGAAAAAAAAGACCTTTTAGTTCTGTCTCCACCTGTTGCATATTGCATGGGCCATTGCAATATTCACTTGTGCACAAACAATCAGCAAAATCCACGTGACTCACACGGACGTGACTTACAGTGGAGAGAATGAACGATATGAAGCATGTTATCATCCTGGAGATCGGAAGACTAGCCGAGGGGATGGGGTGGGAGGAAAACGTGGGGAGATAACACGTGGATAAGAGATGTGGTGGAGAGGCTACACGTGCCCTGCCTCGGGGTGGAGGGCTGTGACCTTTTCTTGTGTTACATGTCATAATTGTCAATGGAAGACCTTGGTATTGTATTTTAATCTATAAATATAATTTGTCAGCCTTTGTCTTTATCAAAAGAGATTATGTGGGAACGCGAAAAAAAAGAACGCGAGAGAAAGAGAGTGTTTTTCCTCTTTTTTTCAATACATTCTTGTCTGTTTCCAGCGATCGCCAGTGTGCGTCAGAGGGAAAGAAATCAGCAGGTGGATCCACTGGCTGCCGATGTCATTCAGGTAAATACGAGGCGTGGTTACATAGGCTAGTCGTGAACCCTGTTTATTCAGTAAATCTACATACAACTACAGGTCAGAGCGGGTCAGTACCTTACGAGCGGTGAGCACGGAGCTACTTTAAGTGGCGTTGCTTTGTAAATCGTAAATAGGCACTTAATGGCGCGTTTGAATTTGTGTCGCAGTAAAATGATTGATTGTTATTATCTTCGGCTGGGCTTACGTTTGACGTGTTTGATATTTCGGTGGTTTGAGTCCTGTGGCCGATTGCCTCCTTACTAAGAAACAAACCAAGTAGCGTATTTTTGTTCCCACCATCCATGTGACCTTATCTCCTGGGGAGGTAAGGTCACTTGGGTGGTAGTGGGGGAAGAGGGAGAGCTGGAGACAGTGTGGGTGAGTTGGGGGAGTGTAAGGGTGAGGTTGGGGAAGCGGTCAGTCATGGGGAGGAGGGATGGGGGCTGCAGATGACCTCATGCCAGGCCCCTCGCTGAGCAAGGCTGCGGGAAGCTGGCCGGATGGAGAGACAAAATTGCATTATGATAATTAAAGAGATAATAGGGCGGCATGGAGGCGGAGGAGGGCTGTTACGACTGTTCGGCTCCAGGAAGTGGGCGGGGGTAGGAGGGCTATTGAAGTCGTTATAGCAGAGGCTTGGGTCACTTTAAGATAGATTGTGTCTGATTACCTCCTTCAGATCAGTGTTCTGTGACGCTCAACTGGCATATCCTGATCGTGGGTTCATCCCAGCACACTGGAGGGTAGAGATTCTGCCTCCAGTGGCCAGGGTTGTAGTTCGTTTAATTAGGGTTACGTGGTCAGGATGGGTCAGCCGGTAGCAAGCAGTGCTAGCTCGCTGTGGTTAGCGTAGTTGAGATATGTGGTAGATGAACAACTAGGATCCATACCACTCAGCTCGGTTGACTCGGGTCTAGAGGGAGCGCCAAGTATACTTCAGCCAGACCACGACACAGTCAGAGGAGCCGTAACCCGAGACGTAACCCGTATCTTGTGACGACGCGTGCGGACATGTGACGACAACCTTTAACATCTAAAGAGCGTAACGACATGTGACGACCTGTAACGCCGTAATGACAAGCTCTCTCCCAGCACACTGTTCGGTATAGACCACAAAACTCTTCTCGGGTCATTAGTTGGACCAGCAATGCTCGGCGAGCCATTGCGTCACATGACCCCTGCGTCTCCGTTGGTAGCACAGGAATGAGCCGTTGTGATATCTGCTTCTTTCCTCACACCGATAAGGTTGGAACTCTGCACACCTTCTCGTGTCTTTCCTGACACTTCCGTGCTGACACTTTTCTAAAACGCGCTCTCTCTCTCTCTCTCTCTCTCTCTCTCTCCTAGTCATACTAACTCATACTACACTCTTTCTCTTCTCCACTCATGCTTACCTCACCCTTCTCTCTCCCGGTCACACTTTCTCTCTCTCTCGCCTCTCTTACCTCTACACTCACTTACACTAAGGTTGCCTCCCTCTCACCGTGTTTGGTTAGGAGGCCTCCTGCCATCCGCCGCCCGCCGCCTGCCACCCGCCGACCGCCGCTCGCCGCCCACCGCAAGCCTAATGGCCCGCCCTGACCCCCCCGCTTCGCCGCAGGGGGTGCAGCGGCGCGCTCAGTGCCGGGGTGGCGCTGAGGTTCTGATGCGCTCCTGGGATTATTAGGGGAGTTGGTTAGGTGCTGGGGTGTGGCATGGAGGTTTCAAGATGTTGCTGGGGTTGTGAAGGAAGAACAAGTGGTTACAGGGGTGTCGTGTGGTTGGGTTTCGTGGGAGAATATCAAGATGGTGCTGGGGCGCAAAGATTTACGTACTGGTAGTGAAAATGAAAATACAAACTTCAGTATGAATTCTGCTGAGGTAAAATAGATAAATGAGGAAAAAGGCCTTGGATGCAATGATCTCTGGTGACCTGAAGCCAAGTAAGCAGTCTTCAGACTGAAGCACTCCCCGTCGGCCAGTACTACCCATCCTGAGGTTGTTGTATGTGAGTTGTAGTGAACATGAGATCCAATATCGATGGTGCATCTGTAAACCTGTCTCCCGCGTGTCCTGTAGTACACGTGTTGGTACATAAGAGTTCTACTGATCATGGTCCAATAACCTTACGTCTCCATGTTTCGCTTCCCTCATGTGGTACCCAGTGTCCCCAGTCGATTTGTTTCTTGCAAAATATTCCGAGTACAATGAACTTTTTTCAATCGTAGCTTAGACCCGATCTTATCACGTCTGTCTGTCTGTCTGTCTGTCTGTCTGTCACTATGATAACTGTTTTTTGTGTTACGGGAAGAGAGTTTTACACTCGCGTTGTACCGTCTCTTATCCTTATACCGTGTCTTTAATTCCAGTGTATGTGTGTATACCCACACGCGCAAGCATACACCCTAGCCCTACATATTTGTCTGTCTGTCTGTAATTATATTTATGGTTTACGTAACTGCTGTTTGTCTGTATATGTGTACCTACAGCGCTTATTTCCTGACAGTTATTAGCCAAAATGTATCGACATATTACCAGAACGAAACCTCTTGCAGGTTCTGCTGCAAGGCCCCCGTCTCAGGAGAGGCAGCGGGAGCAGAAGTGGTCCCTCGGGGTGCGTGGTAGCGTGGAGACGTGGTAGCGTTAGCAACGTGGTTATGCGGACGGCAGGCTGTCTGGCTCTTGGTGTTTGTGGGCGTTGGGGGCGTTGCGCCGTGGTTGGCGTGGTACACCCGAGTTGCGTGGTAGTGTACGCAGTGTGGCAGCGTGGGCGGGTCGCGTTCAGAGGGCGTGGTGGCGTTGAGTTCCCCAGGTAAGCACCGCCCGCCGTCACCACAGCAGGCGTGCAGGGGTGGTAATGGCGGCCAGGAGCTGCCCCAGGGGGTGGGTGATGAGCCTTGGGGTGTGGGGAGCGGCCCTCCCTGCCCCAGGAAGGGTAGGGCTAAGGTGCTAGGGAGCTGGACCTCAGAACAACACGTGCCGCCTCCCCCAGCACTACCCACATACCCCCGCTGGCAACCGTAATTTGATTAGCAGACGTAATCCTTCCTTCTCCTCCCCCTGGGGGAGCAGGGAAGGGCAGCCCTGGGGGAGCAAGAAGGGAAACCCTGTTGGAAACGGAGTAGGGGTAAGGGCCCACCCCCATGTTGCCCTAGACACGATCACACGTCCTAATAGGGTTAAGAAAACTGCTCGACTCTACAACAACAC
>JAUUDW010003557.1:0-10372 GCA_032361385.1 Panulirus guttatus
GTCTGTTTCCTGGCGCTACCTCGCTGACGCGGGAAACAGCGATCATGCATAATAAATAAATAAATAAATAAATAATATATATATATATATATATATATATATATAATCACCCATGGGGATAGGGCAGAAAGAATACTTTCCACACATTCCCTGTGTGTTGTAGAAAGCGACAACAGGGGTGGGAGCAGAGGGCTGGAAATCCCTCCCTCAAGTTTTACTTTTCCAAAAGAAGGAACAGAGAAAGGGGTTAAGTGAGGAGTTTCCCCTCTAAGGCTTAGTCATCTGGTCTTGAAAACTACCTTGCTAATGCAGGAAATAGTAAACATGTATGGAATAAACATATCTTTTTTTTATTACAATTAACTGACATTTCCTGCGTCAGCGAGGTAGTGCCAGGAAACAGACGAAGAATAACCCATCCACTCATATACACAAATATATACATACACGCACACACACGTACATATACATATCAACATATACATAGATACATACACATACACATACATATACCTATATTCACATGCACATATTCATACTTGCTCACCTTCATCCATTCCTGGTGCCACCCTGCACCACAGGAAACGGTATCACCACACTCTGCGTCAGCGAGGTAGCACTAGGAAACACACTGCTCCCTCTCCTCTTAGTCGCCTTCTACGACACACAGGGAATGCATGGGCAATATTCTTTCTCCCCTATCCCCAGGGATTATAAAATCCTAACTAACCAGTCAACATGACAATATCCCCCTATCTTAAGAAACTCAGGCTTTCATCATTTCTTCGTCCACCAAACCACTTGCCATGCCTCTCTCACTTCGCAAACATCCTACTTTCCGAACATTCTACATCTCCGACCTATCAACAAACACATTCAACAAACTTTCAAAATACTCACTCCATCTCCTCCTCACCTCATCACTGTTTCTAACCACTTTCCAAATGCCCCCTTCACTGATGTTCACATTTGTTCTCTTTTTTTTTCTCATATCAATGCCTCTTTTATTCTCCCTGAAATTTGCTAATACCACTCACCCCAAGTCTCACTTGCCTACTTTTTTAGTCCCTATGCCTAATTGACTTCCCGCCACTTTCTCTTATACATCATTCAATCACTCACACTCCTTCCCTGTAAGTACCACCAATATAGCTCCCTTTTCTCTTTCACTAGCAATTTTACTTTATCATTACACCACTCACTACCCTTTCTAACCTGCCACACATTTCCTTGGCACATAACAGCACTGCTTCCCTTAATGCCTCCAATTCCTCATCTACTTCCCTAGCTTCATTTACTTTCACCTTCTGCCATTCTACACTCAATCTCTCTTGGCATTTCTTAACAAAATTCCTTTTTCCAAGGTCACTCACTTTCACCACCCTCTTGTCATCCACATCACTTCCTATTTACTAAATCCACTACAAATCTTCACCTTACGTCCATCTAAAAATGATCAGATATCCCATAAACTACCTCTCTCAGCACATTTACATCTAAGTCTCTCTTCTGCAAGCTTATCAGTTTATATGCATTCCAATAATGCACAAGTTCTTTTTTTAGCACACAAATCAACAAGCTGTTCACCATTCCTAATCACCTTACTAATCACCCCATGCCTCTCAATTATACCCTCAACTGCCACATTCCTCACTTTTGCATTTAAAAGACTCATCAATACCGCTGACACACTCCCTAACTGTTCCCAGAACATTTGCCTCTCCTCACTGTTCTTCTCTTGGCCAGGTGCATAAGCACTAATAATCACCCATCTCTTGAAACCCACTTTCATTTTCACCCAATTCCACTGCCTTAGACCATTTCACATTCCCACCACTCCTGCTTCAGCAACAGCGCTACCACTTCCTCAGCTCCTGACCTCATACCAACCCCTGACTACCCCTAAGTAATAACATCTAATCCTACCTCGCAGACAACCTAACAATACATCAGAACTTAAAGATTCTTCTGAAATTCCCCTATGGAGCAAATTTACTAGGATGAGGTGAATGGACAGGAAAAGTAGCAGGAAGGCTGGAAGTAGACACAGCATGAAGCTAATCTACTGGGATAAGGTGAAAGAACAGGAAAAGGTAGCAGAAAGGCTGGAAGCAGACACAACAAGGGTGGCTGAAGCAAGAGACAGAGGGTGGAGGTCTAGCATTATATAATGCACATAGATACCTCCTTTTTCATTACCAATTAAATCTAATGAAAGAATCAATATCTATAACAGTATCAAAAATAAATAACAATGTATTTTACAGGAATAAGACAATATAAAATCTTTAAACTGAGCTTTATAAGAAAAGCCCCATATCAACATACATAACTATGCTAAATAAGGTACACAGAAATTGGGGCATAATAGTATGAAGTAAAAAAAAAAGGTATTTCAGAGTGCAATAAAGTTAACATAAATGAAAATCATAAAGATAAAACAATCATCAAATTAACAAAAAGATAGCATTTGGTAGGTAGCCACCGACCAAGGAGGTATATTACTGGTACTAAACACATAAATATCATAAGAGTTAGTGATGGTTGCATAGTGAGCCAAAACTTCAGTTACTATCAAGTTGCACTCCCCTAACCCAGGTAGCTGTCCTTCTACTTCAGCCATGCATGGACCGCTAGCACTCTGTCCATATACCATCTCTCGTCATATATAACACCTGACAATGCTTAACTCAAAACAATTCATTCTTCATAACTCTGGATTTTCCTGCAGTGAGCACCATGCACTAGCCCTGCCTTTTGGCAAAATGGTAGGAGCAATAGACAGAAGTAGTAGATATGAACATGAGGCTGGAGCATCAGATAGAACCATTAGGTAGTAGAAGGTAGGAACATCAGAAAATACATCAGATAGAAGTAGTTAGTAGGAACATTAGGTAGGAGCCCCTGGAAATGCTGCATCAGAGTTGCCCTCTGCCAAAAACCTGTTAAGGATGAGGAACTACAGGCTAAGAAACAGCACTGGAGTTCACCAGCTATGGAGACTCTTTTGCTATGGCCACCCCATTGAGGGAGTTCCCACAGGGAACAAGCATTAGAGATATAGGTAGATAGACTAAATTAACAAAGTCTGCATGCATATATATCATTTTCAAAAGAGAAAGAATCAGCTGATACTAATGGAGTGTTGAGGGTGAGGTAAAATGTAAAATTATGCAATGCACTAAAAAATCTTACCAAAAGATGCTTCTGGATTGTGGCACCAACTTCAGACAGGAGAAGGAAAGCTGCTTTGCGTGTTGCCTCAGATTTGCCTTTCCCACAGCACATAACACATTCCCCAACAACTTGCTGCAGAAGAGTGTCTCGACTTTCTTCTTCCATGTCTGTCTTCAACTGAAGTAGAACATGCCTAACACACCTCAAGCGTGGTGCACGGGCACTGGGAACAGCATTGGCAAGGGATTTTAGTAGCAACTCTGAGAGACCATCAAGGTTCTTCATAATGAAGTCCTGCCCACTCTCTGTACCAATACCCAAAATTTCCTCTAACAATCTATAGGCAGCTTTTTGTTCCTTGTGATTCTGTGCTGCACTGATCAGAGGTGTCACTTTTTCATACAAACGCTGCAGTAAATCACAATCTAAATATGGTAGAAAAGCCCTGGCCAGGTCCAAGAATGCCTGCTTTCTGAAGCTATCAGTTTCATTGTTATACTTATTCATGATAAGTCCAAGGAATTCATTGCATTTTGGTTTGGGTACAATTTGTAGATATGTTCTAATAGTAAAATGTGCAGCTTGTCTCTGTCCAGCACTTATGGTAGGTTTTCCAGGGTCTTTATCACCCTTGTCCTTAGGTTGGGTGAGATAAACGTTAAACAAAGCTGGAATATAATTCTTGGAATAAAGAGCAAGTTTACCTGGGTTTTCAGTGTTGTCATTAATCATGATTCGCAGAGATTCCATGACAATGATTCTTGTGTCATCACGGAACTTGATGTGGTCACACAAAATGCGGGCAAATTTCTCATTGCTCATGGCTTGCTCAACATCAGTTGCCTTATCACAAAAGCTTGGAAGCATTGCCCAAATTTGTCTTTCCACAGTCTGGTAAGTTTTTGCCAAAAGTGAATCTTCCTGCCCTTTTTCCTTCAGTGAATTAAGAAGTACAAAGCACTTACCAGCCAAGTGAACAAAGAAATCTTCAAAATAACACAGCTGAGTTGTTCTCACATATTTTTTCAAAACAGGAAGAACCCAAAAATATTTTTCATCTTCTGCAATGCTCCCTGACACCTGTAATGGCACCAAAGCCATAAGTGCCTTAGGACCTAAAGTTCTCACTGCTGCACCAATGGCTTGTTCTAAAGATGCTCTGTGAGGTAAGTGAGGATTGTCCATCAGTTCTATCAGATTTTTGAGACATGGCTCCACTATGATTGGAAAGATGGGTCCAATAACAGTGAAACATACAGTTATGCACTTGAACACATGACCCCAAGCAGACTGGAATTGGAATGAGAGGCCTCCCTCAACAGCTCGAAAAATGGCTGCCACACAACTTTGACCACTGGCGAGGAATTCTTTGCTGCAGTTGGCTACACATTCATTCAAGAGTGCTTCAAAGGACTCAAATACCTGTGAAAGGAAGAAAAAAATTTATACAAACTTATTTTCATTCAGTATATTAAATGACTGGCCTGCAAAATCTAAAGCATAAAGATTCATCCAAAATTTCAAACATATTCTCAGAAAACTATACATTTTTCTAGTCATGCATCTTTCTAAACACCAAAAACAAGATGTGAAATAACCCTGGTCTCCGAGCATCATACTAAATTTTCTTTCATATTTGTTTGTTGTTTCTGTGTAAGCAAGGTAGCCCCAAGAAAAAAACAAAGAAAAGGCTTCATTCGCTCTCATCCATGTTCTAGCTGTCATGTGCGATATACCAAAACTTATCCATGACCAGGCCCCACAGACCTTTCCATGGTATACAGCTCCCTGTATACCACATTACTTTCCATGGTATACAGCTCCCTGTATACCACATTACTCCAATTCAATCTAACCCAAGCATGCCTCTTACCCTCCTGCATGTTCACTCTCAGACTATTCAAAATATTTTCACTACTTCCTTCCATCTCCAGTTTGGTTTGCCACCCCCTCCCAATCACTTCTGACACATACATGTATATCCCCTTTGTCAACCTATTCTTTATCATTCTCTCAATATGTCCAAAGCATTTCAGCACATCCTATTCAGCTCTCTCAACCTCACTGTTCTTAATACCAGACCTCTCTCTTGCCCTATTATAACTTAATCACACCCACTTATACCACATGTTGTCCTTAAACATTTCATCTAAAACACATTCACCCTTCTCGTGTTCCTATCTAAAGCCCATGCCTTACGTCTATTCAACAATGCTAGGATTACTAAACCTTCAAACATCCCCATTTTCACCTCCCAGATATCATCCTCTCTTTGCACACATTCCCCAAAGTTCCTAGTACCTTCGTCCTATCACCCACTGTATTACTCACTGCCATTTCCATGATCCCATTTCCCATGTCCACTCCCATGTACATAAGACATCCCACCTCCCTCAAATTTTCTCCATTCAAACTAACAACCCCAACTATCCCTCTGCCCTGCTAAACCTAATAATCTTGCTTTTGTTCACATTTACTCTAAACTCCCTTCTTTCACAGTTTCCCAAACTCAGAGACCAAATTGTGCAGTTTCTCACTCAAATTTGCCACCATGACTAAGCCATCAGCAAACAACAACTGACTCACTTGCCAGGCACCCCCTCATCTACTACATACTGCATAATGGCAAAACCCTCGCATTTACCTTTCTTACCAACCCACCCATAAACAAATCAAACAGCCATGGTGACATCACACACCCCTTCCACAAACCCTCCTTGAACTGGAACTAATCACCCTCCTCTCTACCTACTCATGCACACACATGACACCAGATAAAAATTTCTCAAGTAGCTTTACTCCCACACCATATATTCAAAAGACCTTCCAAAGGGCATCGTTATCAATCCTATCATATGCTTTCTCCAAGATCTATAAATGCCACATACAAATCCATCACAAATCCATCTGTTTCCCTATGTATTTCTCACACACATTATTTAAAGCAAACAGCTGATCTACATATCCTCTATCACTCCTGAAATCACAATGTGCCTCCCCAGTCTGAAGCTATATACAAACTTCAGCCTCTCAATCACCACTCTCCCATACAACTTATCACATACACTCAAAACTCTTATTTCCCTGTTGTTCGAACATTCACCTTTGTCTCCATTATCTTTAAACAACGGCACTATATATGCATTCTGCCAATCCTCAGGCACCTCACTATGATTCATACATACAACAATATCTTAGCTAACCAATCAACAACACAGTCACCCCCTTACTTAGGAAATTCAACTGCAAAACCATCCACTCCAGCCACCTTGCCATATTTCATCTCATACAATGCTTTTATCACCTCTTCTTTCTTTACCAACCACTTTTCATGACTCTTACTTTGCATGCCTCCCTGAACCAAACACCCTACATCCAGCATCATATCATCAAACACATTTGAAGTACTCATTCCATCTCCATCTCACCTCATCACTACCTGTTACCACTTCCCCATTTGACCACTTCACCAATGTTCCTATATGACATCTCATTTTTCTCACTACTAACCTCCTTCAAAACATCTTATTCACCCTGAAATTTACTGAAAACCGCTCACCCCAACTCTCATTTGCCCTCTTTTTCAACCACTGCATCTTCTTCTTCACCTCCTACTGCTGTTTCTTGAACATTTCCCAATCATTTGCACTTCTTCCCTGTAAGTACCACCCATACACCTCTCTTCTCTCTTTCGCACGCAACTTTACTTCATCATCACACCACAGACTACTCTTTCTCACCTACCCATCTCACACCTTCTGCATGCCACACACTTCTCTTGCACATGACAGCACTGCTTCCCTAATCATCACCCATTCCTTATCTAATACCCTTGCTTCATTAATTCTCACCTTTTGCCATTTTACACCCAATCTCACCTGGTATTTCTTTAAACATATCTCTTCCAATCTCACTTACTTTCACCACCTTCTTCTTGCTCATACTGTTTCCTCTTTTCCCACAACCCCTACAAGTCTTCATCCATGGCTCTACCAGGTGATGAACAGATATCCCACCAGCAGCCCCTCTCAAACACAGTCACACCCAAAATTCTCTCTTTTGCATGAATATAAATTTTTATACAATTCAACAACGCCCTCTTCCCATCCTTCCAACTCACCCATGTACACTTAAAAAAAAAAAGTAGTCAAAATATTTAAAAGCACTGACTTTCCATCAAAACTGCAAAAATAACATAAGCTATTCAATAATTCACTAGTATTACCAATAAGCCAATTTTCATAATGCTGCAAGGTAAATACACAGACTCTCCTCCACATATCATGTCAATTGAACCAAACTTTAATTAAGATTACAGTGATCTCAAAAACATATTCCACCTCCCTATATATTTTCAAAGGCAATACATGGCTAAGGTTTATTGTCTCTACAAGCATATGATGCTCTCAGGGTGAAATCATCATAAATCTGGTCCCTGATACTAGTGTTTCTAACAGTTTAAGCACCTGCAATCTGCCCCAGTATGCCTCAGGCTATCTTTAGGGAAGGATGTTCTTTCTTTACTCTTCCTGGTTGCCACTTCATTTTGGGGAAATTGCTTCTGGGCACGTATGTCTTCCATCTTTGCTTGAAGATGGATGACTCTTACCTTTCTAAGGAGGAGGAGGACCTAATATTTGCCTGGAAGCAAACATATGTGTGGACATGAGATTTCTAGGTGCACTGGGAACTAGAAAGCATCATCTGGTGAATGTGTTCTGCAACACCTCAACAGTGCCTCACTTCATTCAGATCAAGACCCTATGGACCCAATATATGGACCTACAATACTCCAGGAACCTAACCAATTCTATGCTTAGTCATTTGCAGGTGGTATTCATGGCCAAAGAAAAGATGATAAAGTACTAAAATGCAAGCATGACATTGCCTTTGAAAATGTAAGGGGAGGCAGAAATTTTTTTTGCAGACACTAGGATTTGATTAGCTCTCCAAAACCAGGCCCCAAATTTCTTTCCATGGATTACCCTAGATGCTTCACATGCCCTGGCGGAGTCCAGTGACAGCACTTCAACCCCTGTATACCACATCATTCTAATTCACTCCATCCCATGTACGCCTTTCATCCTCCTGCATATTCAGGCCCCAATCATTCAAAATCTTTCTCCCTCCATCGTTCCATCTCCAATTTGGTCACCCCGATCTCTTTTTTCCTTCCACTTAAGACACATATATCCTCTTTGTCTTTCTAGAAGGTGGTTTGAGAGGCATATGCAGCATCAGTGAGATAGGGATTATGAGGTTCCTAACATCTGGAGATCCAAGATATCTCTCATCGCTGGTCGGACAAACCAACCCTGGAGAGAAATAAAAAAAGAAAGTCGTATGTCACTTTCCTGTCCCAAACATAAAAGACTGAAAAAGTAACAGAGATAATTCCAACCTTAGTCTGCACTTCATCATGATCACTCTGCCAGTAGGGGGAAAGCTGCTCAAACCACAAGGCAATATACTTCATTCCCTGGTCTTCATTCAATCTGGTAAATAAAATAGATAAATTAACTCAATGTGATGACTTAAAAATGTAAATCATCAGAGGTGAATGAGAATATTTTCTAAGAAAGTACACTCATTCCTCTATATTTTCTCATTGTATCATCCAAAAACATTATCTTTACTCCTGTGAATCCATCACCATTTCATTACACAACCAAATTTCATATCATCTTTCTCACAAGTCACTACAGTCCTTAAAGTATAAATCAAAAGGAACTACCTTTCTTTTAAACACAAATCAAAATGTTATATTGTCATGTTCAGCATTTCATGTACATCAAACCAAAACTAGCTTTTTTTTATGACAGGTGATATTCAATAATTCTTTCCTTCTCACTCTCTCATATTTCTTTAACAGGAATTATAATCTCTGTATTAATTCTCATATCAATTACTGTATCCTCCTTGTTTACTAACATCTCTAAACCTCTCATTACATAACACATAACAGCAGCAAAACTTCTATTAAAGACACAAGACATTATATCATTCACTGAATTATCTTGTAAAAGCTTCATACCATTGTCCCATAACATCTCAATGATATGATCAGAGATCATATTGTAACCTCTGATATGACACTATAGTGACATTAATAAGAAAAAAAAATTTCTTAAAGCTGTGATTCTTGTGTGCGAATGTTATGACAAACCCAAATTAACTTAGCCTAACCATATATATCTTTTTTAACGTTGGAGGCTCCAGTCACAGACAAAAATCCACATCATGGCTGGGCATTATTTGAAATATGAAAGGGAAAAAGAAGAGACAACAGAGGTATTCATGCATTTTGGAGGAAGGGAAAAACCTGTCTACCAAAATATGCCACGTCATAGTTATTGGGAAAGACTTAAGAGGGTAAAGAGTTCCGTAGCTTCACACATTAATCATGTGACACAACAACCTGCCTAGAGTTGTGCAGTCTAGCTTGTGTTGGGAGCACATAATCAGCCAGCTTTCATGAGCAAAAAGCAAAGTAATACCTAGAGAAGTGGGAGAGTGAACCATCATTGCACCATAGGGCAAGCGGCTAAGTTTAGAAGTTAGCCTGAGAAAGTTCATAAGTCAGACTGCTTTTGATTCAACTCTCTTGAATAAGGATGCAGAGCTAGAACCATCCTAGATGTAAGAGCAGTACTCTATACAGGGACGGATCAATCCTATGTATAAATGTAGCAACTGTTCAGAAGAATATAAATTTTGACATTAAACAGGACTCCCAGTTTCTTAAAGGCAGACTTTTTTTCGTAATCTGTGGTTTCCAAGAAAGAATGGATGTTACAGTAATAACAAGTATGTTCATTGGAGTTACAGAACCAATAAGGGAGCAAAGGAAGTTGTGAGGAGCTTTCAATAGAAAGATGAGTAGAAACTAGGTCTTCAAGGCATTAAACTTAACCAGATTTTGCCTACCCCACTGAGATATCTTGTCTAAGTTAATTGAGAAGATGCAGACTGTGCGAGAGAAGGAGCTGAGTTGAGGGATATGGAGGAATGCTGTGCTGAACTGTCAGTGTATGAGTGCATTTGGTTATTTGTGGAAGAGACAATACTGTTGTCAAAAAGGAGGAAACAGTGATGGAGTGAGTAATTTGAAAGACAGCTGAATGTATTTGACAATAGGGTCGTAGATGTAGGGTGCTTAGGTCAGGACGGTATGCACCTTGAAAGAGTCAAGGAA
>JAUUDW010003568.1:0-17810 GCA_032361385.1 Panulirus guttatus
GGCAGCAACCCTCTATATGAAATGTTACCAGTTAGGGATGTATCATATGATCAGCCTTAATATAATCTATATGTAAAATCATACATATCCAAAACAGCTCAAGAATCAAATTTGTCTCACCACTCTGCATCAAGGTGCTACAAAAACATGTAAAATACCTCAAGGAATTACTCTGATGAGCTATACCAGTTAAATAACCACTAAATATAAAGTTAGAGCATATGGAAAAATATGTTTGCTGAGAATTATAATTAAGTCCTGATCAATGTATTACTTACTGAAGACTGCCCGTCCGCTGAACGAGCTTTTCTTAAACGACTCTTGCATGCATCAAGATCCAGTCTGAAAAAAGTAAATCATATAACTTTACATATAAACTCATTACCCATTCTTGCAAATCGAAAACAAAATATTTCCTACGAGTAACTCTCACAAGTTTCTTCACTCTTACTATCATATCTAACTTAAGGTCTTCCCTAGATTTATAAAACCACTAATTTACTTCATCCACTTCTATGAAATAAAATTTATCCTCATTGGCATTTTCCTTCTTAAAACACATTCAAACTGCAGACCATGTGATGGTCTAGCACACATTCTGGACCTCCCTCGTTAACTGAGTCCCCTTACTTCCCAAGCTCCCTCAATTTCTGCTTTCCAATTAAACATTCCTTTTACATGTATGTGCTGAAACCAGTGGCTGATTTCTTGTGGGAGTGGGGAGAACCAATTACCATGACCTTAACATGATACAATTTTTTTTTTCATAAATGATCAGCATTTCCCGTGTTAGCCAGGTAGTGCTAGGAACAGATGAAGAAAGGCCACATCCGCTTATATCCATTTTTTTTGGCTGTCATTAGGAACAGATGAAGAATTGCCACATCCACTTACATCCATTCTTTAGCTGTCATGTGTAATGCATGTAATGCATCAAAACCACCGCTCCCTATCAACAACCAGGTCCCACAGACCTTTTCATGATTTACCCCAAACACTTCAAAAGCCCTAGTTCAGTCCACTGACACCACATCAACCCCAGTATACAACATCATTCCAATTCAGTGTACCTCATACATGCCTTTCATCCTCCTGTATGTTCAGGCCCTACTCAATAGAATCTTTTTCACTCCATCCTTCCATCTCCAATTTGGTCTCCCTTTCCCCTCACTTCTGATACATATATCCTCTTTGTCAACCTACCCTCACTCATTCACTCCACTTGACCAAACCATTTCAGCACACCCCCTTCTGCTCTATTAACCGCACTCTTTTTATTACCAAACATCTCTCTTACCCTTTCATTACTTACTTGATCAAACAACCTCCCACCACATATTGTCCTCAAACATTTACATTTCATTTCCAATACATCAACCCTCCTCTCCACATCCTTATCTATAGTCCGTGCCTCGCATCCATATAATATTGTTGTGACTACTATCCCTTCAAACACCCATTTTTGCCCTCCCAATAACTATGACCTGAAACATTTCAAAAGACAGTCTTTCACTTTCTCAAAAATTCATAAATACTTTCCCTTGTCTTTTCTTCTTCCGTTTCATAATTCTCTATATTTCAATTAAAGCCCAACTTCGGTGTGGACTTTCGTCCATGACTGGAGCCTTCAACATCAAAAAAAGTTTTCTCTTACCACACATTCTTACTGTACAAGGAATTTTCCCCAAAAGCTCTGTCATCTGTTCCTTATGGTACTTTGTTCGGACACATATATGTATATGTTTGCTCTGAAGAACATGTGTGAAAAATACCTGCAGAAAGAAAAAGAGAGAGAATGAACTGCTTATTGCATTTATTCATCTGGAGTAAAAGTATGATAAGGAGGACTGAGGTGGCCTTGCCGAAGGTACTAAAAAATATATGGGGTGAGTGAAAGATCATTAAATGAAGTGATGAATTTCTACCAGGAGATTAAGGTATGTGTGCTAGTATGAAAGGAGGAGGGTGAATGATTGCTGGTGAAAATGGAGCTGCATCAAGGATGGGACATCCCCATAGTTGTTTAATCAGGCCATAGTTGGGGAAGTAAGAGAGGTAAGTATATGGGGCCTTAGAGAATGGGATGGTCTATAGTGTGCTGGGCATAGGAGTTAAACAAATCACTGTTTACAGATGACACAGCTCTAGCAACAGACTCCAGAAGTTGGTGATGGAGTTTGGAAAAGTGTTTGGGAAGAGAGAGCCAAGAGTAAATGTGAACTAAAGTATGGTAATGAGGTGCAGCAGAGGAGTCTGACAAGATGACGTGAGTGTAAGCCTTAAGCCTGAGTGGGGAGAGCCACGAGGAAGTGAAGTGCTTTAGATATCTGGGAGCAGATGTGGTAGCAGATGGAACCACAGAGGCTGATCTGGGAGCAGATGTGGTAGCGGATGGAACCTGAGAGACTGAAGTACGTTATAAAGAGAGTATGGAAGAAAAGATCAGCATCTGTTAGCACTAAGACAAGTATGTTTAAAGGTATAGTATTCCTAACAGTTCTGTATGGAAGTGAGTCATAAGACCTGAATGCAAAAGGGGAAAAGGCGGAGAAGTTGAATACGAAATGCACTGGGATATGTGGTTTGAGGTGGATTACCCATGTAAGACATGAATACATAAAAGAGGTGGGGTAACAAGCAAAAGTGATCAAAAGAGAGAACTAGGAGGTGCTGAAGTGGTTCAAACATATGAAGGTAAACAAAGAATAACTGATTTAGAGGATACAAGTGTTAGAAGAGGAGTGAGTTACAGAAAGAGGGAGATCAAGATGGAGATAGAAAGATGGAGTGACGGAGACCTTGAGGTATAATATGCTGAACATTCAGAAGGCTAAGAAGCATGCATGAGATACAATGAATCAGGTCAATTTGGTATAAGTGGGGGAACATTCAGCATGAGATACAATGAATTGGGTCAGTTTGGTATACATTGAACAAGGGCATTTGAAGCAGTCAAGGTAAATCATGGAGTAGTCTGTGGGACCTGGCGGTCGATGGAAAGCTCTGGTTTCAGTAAATTAAAAATGATAGCGAGAGAGTTGATGAGTGCAAATAAGACTGTTGTTTACCTATTCCTGATGTATCTATGATGTGGAAAGGGCAATCAGGTATAAACTATGAACCACGAAACCAATTGCAACCTACTCCAGCAAACAGAAAAGAAAGTTTTCATCTCCTAAACCACCCTAACCCCTGCACATGAAGCATTTCTTATCCAAATCAACAACATCCCTGCTCCCAAAAAACACACGTAACATGCTCATGAAACAAAAAATTTGCCACAAACCAATTACAACCCTCATAATAACAGTCAAGAAAAACTACGTGCAAAATCACCCCTTACCAAACTGCTGACCCACCAAATACTTCTATTGATACTCACAAGTCATTCAGAACATAAAGAACTAACCCTGACCTTCAACAGGCCCTAACAACATCTCACATTTCCAGATAATACACATCAGTTCATTAGAAATCTGAGCACTTGCACACAACTTCAGCCACTCTTAGTTAAACAACAAAATCCCCAATACAGCATCTAGAAACATGGCAACATAATACTCATCCTGTAAGCATCCAAATCATCTAGCTTCCCTTTCTCCTAATACCCTGTATGACTGCTTATCATCATTATCTAAATTTCTTGAAAAACTGATCCACAACAAAGTCAAGCAAAAGATCCCACTCTCTCACACACAGCATGCCTTTTGGCCTAATCACTCTACTAACACACTGTACAAACACCTCATACAAAGCATCTCAGATGGCTTTAACCAGCCACAACCACCCTCCTGCAGAGTACTACTGGTTATAGACATTAACAAATCATTTCACAGTGTTGCCCAACATATCCTAACACATATGTTGATTGACACCATCCTCCCCAAAAATAACAATAAGTCTCTATCCAACTACACACCTGACCACCAAGCCTGAGTCATTCACAAAGTTTCAACTCTACAGTCCTTTAAATCTTATGATGACATCTCAAGGAAGCAGTTCTTTAACCAACCTTCTTAAATTTCTTTCGACACAACCTCCCTACATGCCAAGAAAATCAGTGTGAAAGTCTTCTCATATGCAGATAACCTCACAGTTACATTCACAACACAATAACGTTAAAAAGCAGCAAAAAACATACAACACTACAATTAGAACATTTACTTGTTCAAAACAGAATGTCTGCATCCCTACAGAAAACACCCTTCACTCTCTTAATCCCTAACAGAAAATAAATTCAATCTCCATCCTCCCATAAACCCATATGATAAACCACTCCCACTCAATAAAACTCCAACCTTACTAAATATCACATATGACATACATAACATTCATTCCCCATGCAACAAATATTAGCACAAAACCAATAATCAAAATAAATACCCTAAAAACACTAAAACACTAACCAGAACCAGCTTTGCATAAAGAAAAAGAATCCCTCTATTCTATTCACCTAATCCATCCACACCATGCTAAATTATGCCTCACCTGCATGATCATCCATTGCTTCAATGGTAAACATGACATAACTATAAATCATACAAACTAAAGCATTCAGAACAATAATTAGTTACATAACAACCACAAACATTCATACCTGAGCAACAAAATAAAACTATTCCCTAGTTCCTTCCTTGTGTATCAGTGACATGGGCAACTGTGTGTATTTCATTAATACCTCTGTCATAGGGCTCTTTCTCATCATTAGTATCGGGGGAGGGGACCAAAGAGGAGATGGACGGATGGACTGATGAATGTTTTGAAGTAGCGGGACCTGAACGCTCAAAAGGGTAAAAGGTGTGCAATGGATAGACTGTACAGGAGTGATGCGCTGTCACTGGTCTAAATCAGAGTACATGAGGTGGTCAAGGTAACCCACGAAGCAGTCTATGGAACTTGGCTGTGAATAACAGTCTTTAGTTTTGCTACACTAAACATGATAGAGGCTTGATGTGTGCACATGAGGCCATTGTTTGTTTGTTCCCAACAACCTCCCAAAAGAGGGAGGGACAATATGGTATACTACAAAAATATTAATATTTGTTTATTTACAAAACTTTATACACAAACTCCTTAAAGTGGGTATTAGCAATGAGTTTTAAAAAATAATTCATATGCATTTACTTAAAAGACTTTACAGTAACTTACAGTACTCTCTTCCACTTACAATATAAATCACTCTGAGTCTATTCCATTTACCTTTTAGTTTCTAGAAGTCGTTTCTCTCTTGTGATTGTTTTCATTTCAGTTTCAAGAAACTTTCTCATTGGCTGAACATATCCTTGGACGGCATTGCTGACAAATTCCCTTTCCACTAGTCCTAAACGTTGCTCAGCTCCACCAACTTTCAGTAAGGCAGAACCTGTTTAATCATAATCTTGTTATCTAGGGATAGTTTAAAATATAAAATATCAAGAAGTTAACCTTGATTTAAGATAACACAGTTCTCCTATGAATTGTGTTCATTAATTCTTGGTTTTCTGACTTCAGGTGGCTGATTTAGTAGACATAACTCCTGAAGTACTTTATCATGAAATTATAAGGACTAAGATTACTCTCATATACAATCCTGAGGTTATTGTCTTTTGGAAAACAAAAGATGAATATCAAATATTCTGTTACCTGGCAGATTCACAAAGAAATTAAACAGCTGCAGACACAGCGAGTCTGACTTGGTTCAGGGAATGCACCCTACTTTTTTGTTTCCATATTTCTATGCATTATATATGTTGTGACAAGTGGAGTTCTCAAATTCCACTTGAATTTTCATAATAAAAGAAAATTGTGCTACTAGGCACACAGCTCTGGATCTAACTAAATGCAAAGTTCATACAGACAGAATGTTTCACTTAGGTACATTCGGTGTCCAACACCCACATTCCACAAAACACAAACCAAAATAGAATAAATACATAAAAAGATAGGTAGTAGTTGGTAGGCAGCCAACGACCTGAGAGGCATATGACCACTACTACCCACATGGGTATCGGGAGGGTCTGTGACATCTGCTTAGTTAGCCAGCACTTTAGTGGTTGTCAAGTAGCACTCCTCTGACCTAGGTAACTGTCTTTTCTTTCAGCCTCAATAACATGTGGAAGGATTACTGGCATTCTGTCCACAAACATACAATTTCTCCTTGTCACATGTAACACTTGACAACTCATGCAGCTCATTCTTCGTAACTCTAGATTTTCCTTTGGTGAGCCCTATGAGCTAGCCCTGCCTTTTGGCAAAATGGTAGGAGCAGTAGATAGAAGAAGTAGGTAGGAACATTTAGGTGGGAGCTTTAGGTAGAAACATTAGCTAGAAGTAGTAGGTAGGAGCATTTGATAGACATAGTCATTAGGAACATTTGGTACGAGCCTCTGCAAACACAAGGCTAGAATTGCCCTCTGCCAGTGGCCTGTTAAGGGTGAGGCATTAAAGGCTAAGAAGCGGCACTGGAGTTCTTTAGTTATGGAGACTGTTGCCATAGCCACCCCTTTGAGGGAGTTCCAGTTGGAACATGTATCAGATATATAATTAGATAAAAAAAGACAAAAAAATTAAAAAAAATTAAACTTCCATGCCTACTTTGTAATTAAAACAGAGGCCAAAAATGGCAATGTATAGAGTTCAGAATGCAATCTTTCCTAACACATTCATATATACATAAGGATGGCAATAATTCAAGCTTTCTGTGGAACAGTTTGTAAAAAGATAAAATGGATAAGTTCTATTATCATAATCCTATAGAACATAAAATAGTTAGGTCCTATTACCATAGACCTAAAACACAAGATAAAATGGGTGGGTTTTAATATCATAATCATAAAGAATTAGATAAAATGAGGAACTTTAGTTACCATATCTCAAAAACCACGATAAAATGGGTAAATTCTATTATCATAATCCTACAAGATACCATAGTTAGATTCTATTATCATTACGTTACATAATACAGGCACCTTTCAATCTACACAATAGTTACATTCTTGAAAATGGTGGTGTAAATTACAAATGCATAAATCAAATAATGCGAGTAATGGAGATTGTGGGGTATAGCTATTAAGCCTGTCTTGAATATCAAAACAATAAAAAGCTACGGTATACATGTACCAGGAAACATGAAATACTATAACATACAATGAATTCTCTTAATAAAAACAGAAAATAGTAAACTTTGAATCCTGATGCAGTCTTCTCTTCTCTTCATTTAAATAATTTGGTCTCATCCACATTAAAAATCTGCTTCAGAGAATAACTGCCTTCCTCATTAATGGTTCTGAAGGTACCTGAGAAATTTTGGGAAGCAGCAACATCAGAAGAAGCAGCCTCACCAGTCATCTTGATGTTAACTGTAGCATTTCCTAAAATTTTTGAACCAACCAAGACCTGCTTGGAATGTCTTTGCTGCTCCTTCTGCTGCCAAGTCATCATATATACTCTGGGCCTTTGTTTCTCCATAGTAAAAGTTTAGGCATACAAACCAGGTCTTAGATGCAATGATTAATGTTACACTCTTAGCACTCTCCTTGATCTTCTCTACACAATCACAATTATTCTGTAAAGTAAATTCACTATGTCTAAGGGCACGCTGAATATTAGCTGTTCATTCACCTCTCTTATAATTTTTGAGCACATCCATCTTAACCCCAATGGCAATGGCCTTCACATCTTAGCACCACTGGTGCAAGAAAAACTTTAAAGAAGCTTTGGTGGCATGATGCAAGGGGCAAAATATGTGCAATACACAGTATATTGCAGCACATAATACTGTACCATTCCATGACTATAGACCGTTCCGAAGCCATGCGTACATGCACTTTTTGCATGGCACTGACAACACCATTTGATCAAAACGCCAGTCCAAAGATGATTATGTTACTCCAAACTTAAGCTCACATATATCAAAATAGGTGTAAATGGATCATGTGCATTAGACCACATGATACTCGGCAAGCTGCTGCATCACATGATTATTGTGTGGCCATCGGCAACTCAAGGGTGCGCTGTTTTGATAACTGCTTTCCCTCACAGCAAAGCTTTGGAACCCTCTACCTTCTCATGTCTTTCCTAATAACTATGACCTGACACTTTTCAAAAGACAGGTCTTTCACCTTCTCAAAAATTCGTAAATACTATCCCTTGTCTTTTCTTTTTCTGTTTCTTAATTCTCTCTATATTTCAACTGAGGCCCAGCCTTGATGTGGACTTCTGTCCATTACTGGAGCCTTCAAAATTAAAAGAAAAAAAAAAGAAAAAAATGGCATAAAAGGACAGGTCCCTGTAAGATGAAATGGGTTGATTCTAATAACACAATCTAACAAAAGGAAAATAATAAAACTTACCATATGCTGTCCCAGGACCAAATTCATTTCCTGCTTGAACCATATCCAACCCTAAATATTCCAGGTTACTAAGTCTATTTGGACGGCGTTTTTCAATCTTTTCGAAGATCATATCTTCTACCCTGTTCCCTAGAATAAAATAACTCTGTTAAGAAACAAAATAACTCAGTTTACCATTAAGATCACTGTTTTATTACACAAAATCTACAAAAGTTTTCATCATTTTCCAGGTACTAGCCATTCATAATGAACACATAAGAGCTTTTCAATTTACCTGGATTGGGAATAAGTACAGATTCTGCACCAGTCAACAGTTTTTCAGTCCAATGTCTGGCTGATTCTGCTTGAAGAGACAGAGACTCAAAGTGACCATCCAATTCTGTTTTCTCTGCACTTCCAATTTTTTCTTCTGTGTACTGAAAAAAAAGTTGCTCATATATCTGAATATGCATTATGTTTAAAAACTGAAATACAAAGAACCAAATCAACTTAATTAGAGTCCCAATTACAACTTTTTTCCACCCTTCATAAAAGCTACCTGATGATGCAAAAAAATTACTTTCCACTGCCACTTTTACAACTTCAAGTCTCATCAAATAAGGACAAGTAATGTGCAAGTTAGAATAAATTGCACTGAAAGGTGGGTGATGTTAAGTTACATGGGGTGAACTGGTTTAAGTTTAGCTACACTCTCCTGACAAAGTGCAGCTATACGAAGTAACAGAGGAGTGACAGATTATGTTGGGAAAAGAAGCTTGAAAGTATGTGAAGTCTTATAGTGGGACTGTTAGGCTGCAGGGGATATGAAATGCCTTAAGAAAAAAAACATCCACCAGAATGTAGCAATTCAGTTTCCTGTGTAATTTTCCTTGCAAAGTTGGGCACACAATCTCTGCCTCCACACCTTGCATAATTCATGCATGGAAGGGTCATCATTTACAGCATTTTTGTAAGCTGATTATGGGAAACCTTCAAATTGTCTCACTTGACAAATCACCTAGAGTGTAAAGATAAGTAAGATGCATTTTTATAAATGTAGAAGTTTACGTTTCCCATTAATGTTCAGGGCATAGGTTGAGGGTATATGCGAGTGATTGTTGAGGACAAGAAGAAATATCATCACATCACCCTGGTCTTAATATATTTACCAAAAGAAATCTTACTTTAAGATAAGAAATTCTAATGAATTCAATAAGACTGTACCACTAAAGTAAACCTTTCCCAAAAGTTAAGTATTCAATATAAGTGGACAAATAAAGACTGAAATTTGGAATTGTGAAGCAAAGATATACATGTATCATTTCTAGCCTCTCATAATTTGATGTGTTCAACCTTGACTCATCCAAAATAGCCACCAGAAGTAACAGTAACTAAGAACTGTTTATTTCATGTGATAAAAGTACAAGAATCTGTGTGATGAAAATACAAGAAAAATAACTGAACCAATGAGGTGGGACACCGATTCCAGAAAAGTGTTCTAAACAAAAGTTTCTGAACAATCACTCTTGAAAATTAAGCAGTTAATGCCACTAACACCACTAACATTCATATTAGCAGCAAATGAGAAGGGTACACAGTTCTACTTGCTAATGCTGAACTGTACTCTCCATATTCAGGTTTGACTTTTCATCTCATTTTCTAATTGCTAGATTTAATTATTTTTTTGAGAGGTGGGAGTGTCTTTCATTTTCACCCAATATTTTTATTCCACAACTTCCACTGACATCAAAACTCTGCCCACTTTTGGGGAAATGCCTTTTCAGTTACTGTTTCTTATTTTAACTGATCACTGAACGTCGTATACACTTCTAACAAGTATGATCAGTCCCCTGAAATTATCTTTAGCACTAATGATGGTTTAGAATTGCTGTCCCAGGGGCTAATTACACATTAAGCAGCTTAGTCTTTGGGCTGATTACACATTAAGCTGCTTTCTTAAGCCCCCTAGGATCTACAGACAGCAAAGGGGTTCATAGTGCTGTGTAGGGAAAAATGATTGAAAGCAATGTCCAGGACATTATGATATGCCCATTTGTGTATCATGCAGAAACATTTGTAGAAAAGGTAATGGGTCACAACTAAGAGCACAAGTGTTGTTAGTGGTTAACAAAAAAGATGATAATATTTCTAAAACAGTAGAAGGGGTGGGAGTCAGCAATTTCAGGAACTACTTTGATTTTAAGAAGTTTGGATCTGTGATCTGTGAGACAAATTTGCAACAAAAAATGTCAAAAAAATATATTTTCTATTGCACTGTACATGTACAATCACTGGATATATTTCTTGAGATTTAATAGACAAATTTTTAAGAAGAAAATTTCTCCACATTTTTCATACTTCATCACTGTTTTCTGCATTAGTAAGGTAGCAAAAGGAACAGACAAAGGCAACATCTGCTCGCATCGATTCTTTAGTTATCATGTGTAATGCATCAAAACCACAGCTCCCTATCCAAAACCAGGCACCACAGAACTTTCCGTTTTACTCGCGATGCTTCAGATGCAGTCCATTGACAGCACATCGACCCCAGTAAAACACATTGTTCCAATTCATTCTATCCATGCACACCTTTCACCCTCCTACATGTTCAGGCCTCAATTACTCAAAATCTTATACACTCCATCCTTCCATCTCCAAACTGGTCTCCCCATTCTCCTCGTTACCTCCACTTCTGACACACATGTCCTCTTTGTCAGCCTTTCCTCACTCATTCTCTGCATATGTCCAAATTATTTCAACATGCCCTCTTCTGCTCTCTCAACTGTACCGTTTTTTTTTCACTTATCTCTCTAACCCTTTCATAAATTACTCGACCATACCACCTCACACCACAAACTGTCCTCAAACACTTCATTTCCAACACATCCACAGCCTTATGAATAATCCATGCCTCACATCCATATAATACTGTTGGGACTAATATTCCTTCAAACATGCCCATTTTTGCCCGCCCAGATAATGTTCTCTCTTTCCACATATTCTTAAGTGCTCCTAAGACCTTCGTCCCCTCCCCCAACCTAAGACTCACTTCCATTTCCATGGTTTCATTTGCTGCCATGTCCACTTCCAGATCTGTAAAATTCTTCACTTCCTCCATATTTTCTCCATTCAAACTCACATCCCAACTAACCAGTCCTTCAACCCTGCTGAACTTAATAACCTTGCTTTTAGTCACATTCATTCGCAACTTTCTCCTTTCATATATCTAGTGAAAAAAATGTCCTACAATTCATTACTTCATGATATCTTTCGACTCCTTAATATACATTATAAGAGACCACAAAAGCTTGAGCCTTAGGTTCATTACCTCCTTAATCCAGCACTGGCTGTGACTCTAAAGTAACTGCAGCACTGCAACCCTATTAGGTTTGTAAAATGAGTGATTTTGCTTTGCAGTGACAGTACAGAATTTGGAGAACATAATATGAATGACAGAATGTGATCTGAACCATTATATTCTATTTACAATATTCAATAAGGCAAGAGTGGTGAGAGTTGTTATGAGAGGGAGAGAAACTGTGGGTTTACTTAACATAGTAGGTGAAATACTTTTACAAATCATGAAACTATAAAAACCTCACTTAACCTCCTACTGATGCTGTAATTCATCTGAATTTTCAATATTCTAATAAAAACATACTCGACTCTCCTATAATTGAACACTGCGCTAACTGCCCATGAATATAAACATAGTCAACAGATCCAGCAGCTGTTCATGCCACCACCCAATTTCCTCACAAGCAGTCTCTAGCAGAAGAGCGAATTATTGTTAGTTTTTTCTACACTAAATTGCAGTTGCTAAGGTAGATTAGGTGAGGTTTCTGTATGTTCTGATGAATTTTACAAGTATATAGCACTTACCTCTAAGCACTGAGCCATAATCATAACTCTCACCACTCTGGCCTTATAAATTATGAAATAAAATCTAATGCTTCAAATCATGCTCTACCACTCATCCCATATTCTAATGCACACTACAGTGTAGCTACCACTGCAAGACAAAATCACCTAATGCCCATAGCTGATAGTGATGCAGACCGAGGCTAGTCTTACACCAAATAAGCGAAAAGCAATATTCTTTTACTCTGATATAAAGTGTCCACAGAACAAAATAAATAAAGAGCCATATAAAGTTTCACCTACATAAATCATGAGCATTAGAAATACACACCCACAATGGAAAGCTATATATTTCCATAGAAAACTCGTATATCTACCTGTATATGTAAAAGAAAGACTATAACTAAAAGATATTACTACAATAACCTCATATTACTACAATAGCCTCAAAGCTATAAATGTAATTTGGGTTTTGGTTCCTGTTCGCCTTTGGTTGAAACTAAAGAATTAATACGTCATGACATTCCACACGGGCTGTAAATGGAATAATTTCCCAGCATACTTGTCATTAATTATAAGGAAATTTATTATTAAAACATTTTTCATATCCGGTACTTTACCAACCCCAGTCCACACACACAAACCCTCATTTTATGTACATAACTTGACCTATCGTCCATTTAAGAGATATCCTTATTTACCTGGACTGCACGAGTCAAAAACTGGCCAGCTTGGCCTGCAAGTTTCTTCAGGTCCATCTTGCCTGATAAATGAGTGACAAGTGTACGTCAGTAGGCAAGAAGGTCGAGGTGGCTGGCCAGTATTGACACAAGACCTTCCAACCTCACACAACAGATGGCGCCACTCCCCACACCAACCCCCAACCAAGGAGCCCCCGGCCCGGTACTCCCTGCAGACGACGCATATATAAATTGCTAGTCAAGGAACGTGATATAGACATGAACAGACCCTCATGAATATAATGTGATTCCCTACAGTTGAAGAGAAAATATGCAAAACACATCAATAACTCCCCTAAAACAGTCGCACACAATTTTCCCTTGTCAAGGAACGTGATATAGACATGAACAATCCCTCATGAATATAATGTGTTTCCCTACAGTTGAAAAGGAAATATGCAGAACACATCAACAACTCCCCTAAAACAGTCGCACACAATTTTCCCTTTTCCATGACATGGGAAAGATATGCCTTGCCACATCCTGCCCAAAATTCAGTAGCTACCAAACCAAACGCGACCAATGCAAACTCATATTTGCGTTTCTGTTTGAATTACATAGTAGCTGTCTACAGCCCAGGTAGTCGATAGGCAGTCTAAATGTGGTCGAAAAGTTCAAAGTCTGGCAAAACCTTCCCTCTTGTGAATGACCAGAAACAAACTTTTTCCATAAGGCGAGGAAGCTACATCTATTGTGATAACTGCCAGTTCATAATTCAAAAAGTAATTGGATTATGGAAATGAATTCTACGCAATGATCAATCACGAAATAGCCGAATAAGAAAAGAATCTTTCTTATGTTCGCAAATTACCGCGCCAAATCAGCTGCATCATGCTCTTTCTCTCACCCTAGGGGGTTTTCAGCTTAGTGTCCTAGGCCTGTGTAAATTAAGAGGTTTCCCAGCTTAATATGTAGCGCTGGGTAAATCAAAGCTTAGTAAGCTACGTAGGGAGTCTCCAGACAAGAGTAATTACATAGCAACCAATTATGAATTCTAACTGCAGCAATCGTTGGCCACTTGCATGCCTCTCCTCGTGTCTGGGTCACGCAGCACCCGACACGTCAATACGTCCTACAGACACTGTTAACTTGGGAGTTAGCCAGTTAGTCAACCCACAGTTACATTGTGGAACTTGCCTTTCTCATGCCTTCACTGATTCCTGCATTCTGGTTTAACGTTCTAGTTACAGGTGTGCTTGTTAACGCTCTTTAGAAATAGGAAGAATGAGGTAGGTCCAGTGACAAGAGTAAGACAGCAAAGCTACCGTAATAATTAATAGGGCATGATGCTTGTAGGACAGTAGCTTCTGCTAAGTGTAAAATCAGAAGAGGCGAAACAGGATGCCCGTCGTTCCGTTGTAGGTGAGGTGTCTTCATGGACTCGTGGTGCTGATACAACGTTGGCCAGTTCCTGTCCCGTAGATGTACTGCCAGAGGGTGGAGGCAGTGTCGAGATCCCATGGTGCAGCTGCGGAAAGCTGCAGAAAGGAGTTCAAAGGTCCCATTGGTATCGCTGCAGGGAGTTACTGAAATCTTGTTTTGCTGCAGTAAAATGAGGGGAGTGTTCTCAAGGTCCTATCGTGCTGCGGCAGAAGGAAGGAGGAATTGGTATGGTTATGTCGTGCTGCTGTATGAAGAAATAGACGCTGTCAAAGTCCAATGGTACTGCTGCAGGAGGGAGGAGGCGATGCTAAGATTCTTTGGTGCTGCTCAGGGCCTCTGAGAGTTGGAGGGGGGGGGGTGCACGGGGTACATCGTACCCGGGCCCGACGTCCAAAACGGGACCCGGGAATTTCCTGGGATCTCAGGAAATGCAGAGAATCAACAGAACTCTCCATTCCACCCCTTACTCTCTCATCTTCCATACCCTTTTTGGCCTTACAGCTCATGGCATAACACCGTAGTGGATAAAAACAGGATGATTGATAAAGAAGGGAAGGGGACCCGAAAGAAGCTTTGTAAGCACGTAAATTTCCTCTCAGGGGTCCTGGTCTGCTACATGAGGGAGGGGGCCTGGGGGCGTTGCCAAGGTCCCGAGGTGTTGCTGCAGATGGGGGATGAGGTCACTGTCGGGGTCCTACGATGCTGGTACCGGAGGAAAACCTCCTCAAGGTCATGGTACAATTGTGGGAAGGAAGGGCTGTATTCGAAGTCAACTCCTTGACTTGGATGTTCTGCAGATGGGGAGGTGTTGTCGGGATCTACAGAAACGAGAAGAGTAGAAGGGCAGTCATGAAGCACAGTTAAGGTGGGGAGGTCATTTACAAGTTGGTTAACTGGCGTCTCAATGGGTGACTTTATCATAGTCATAACTGGCGTTTAGGTGGGTGACCTCATCATAGGCAGTACACAACACCTCCACCTTAGTAAATTCGCCTGCATCGAGTATCAGGGTATTGTCGGCATTCAGGAGGTGACGAACTCAGTGGCGTGGATTAGCAACTGACGACAAAAGCAAAGATACGGTGTAATCAGAGTTTGGTGAGATCATGTTGTAAGAGGAAAGGGTGTCAAGTAGCACTACCGTGTACGGCACCTGGCCTATCTCAGTCACTTCACGGATCATCTGAGTAACATTTTAAGTTACACATGATGAAGTGTCTTATATTGTTTTAGGAATGTGAAGACAGAAAGGCATCCAGAGACATGGATAAGCAAATAATGCTACAACATGTACAGGGGCAGAAAGCTCTAAGTACAAGAGCCATTGCTGGTACAGGAAAAGGTAGAGGTGAGAAAGCAAAACTGTTTTGCTGCAGGAGAAAGGAGGCATCATGGAGGTCCCATTATGCTGATGCGGTTGAAAGATGTTGCCGAGTTCACATTGGGGATGAACACATTTTCAGTGAGAGAGATGCGAGTCTCATAGCAGTGGTGCACGGCTTATAAAGCTGGCTGTGCTGATGCTTTACATAACTCCCTTAAATTGTGTGGCAACCGGCCAGCCAGCAGTGCTAGACTGTGCAGTACCAGAGCCTGACACTTGGTTTCCCACACTACATGGAGAGGTGAGCCAGTAGGAGCACTGGTCGATGGGACCTTATACACTTATGGGAGTTGGGAAAGTGGCCATTATCATTTAGACTGGAAACTGTGAAGCATCAACCCCCATACCCTATCAACTATGGAAAAGAATTTCAGTCATTAGTGAACACTGAAATCTCTTAGTTTGAGAACTTCAAACTAAGGAGAAGGGACGTCACAACTCCATTACTGGAAATTAGATCGCTAAAGAAAGTTATAAAGTTAAGATGCAATTGATGAAACAGAGGAAAACAGTGATAGCTGGGAGACATATTTAGAGCCAATTAGTTTCAAAGTTAGGCTGTGTTAGAACCATGAGGCATGCAACAAGCATGCAGATGTTTGAATAAGCACAGATCCTCTTCTGAAGTGAAACTGTTATTGAAGGTCTTGGATGTCAATGTGAAATACATAAATGTAAACATCATACAAAGGCTGTCTCTGAGAGAAGTAATATACAAGTGGTACTAGCCAGTGTTCAACACATGAAAGGTTTGTAGGATGAAATTTTGCTGAAAAAAAAAGTCATTTGGAGAAGCAAGGAATTTAGGAGGAGTAAATGCTGGCACTACTTCCCCCTAACTAGCAACAAAGACTGACAGGACTACAGAGTTTCTTTCCTCCACAGGATTCCATAAACAGTCTGACTCTTCCATGTATGCATTTTCAGGTTCATAATGAGAAAAGGGAAAGGACAAGAAAGACTGCGGGTAAAAATGAATTAGGCACGTGTACAGCTGGTACAGTGTACTGAAGGAGCATACTACGTGACAAGCATGGTAGCTATATTTAATGAGATGTAGACCAAAAAGCATGACAAGGAAGTTGCAACTGTCTGCAAAAATTCTAAATAAAGAAGAACATGTAATGAACTAAATCATTGGTATCCCCTCTGGCAAAATTTTATACTTTTTCAATTAAAAGTAACTGACTGAACCTTCCTAGATAACGCTACTGGTCTTTAGCTCATTAAAACTTTTTTCATACTTGTTTACCATTACCCACCTTAGCAAGACAGCATCAGGATCAAACACTTAAGTCTTATTTGCTCACAACCAATCTCTATCAGTCATACACACTGCATCAAAACTAGATCCCACCATCTACACCCAAGACCCACAGACCATTTTCTGGCTTCCCATCCCATGACTTCATATAATGTGGGTCAGCGCACTGGCAGCACATCACCTCCTGTATATTACAACACTAATTCATTGTCCCATGTGTGCCTCTCATACTCATGAATGCAATTCATTCCGTCTCATGCGTGCCTCTCATACCCACGAATGTTCATGCCATTTTACCTCAAAGCCTCTTTCACTCCAACTTTCCATCTCCTTCTCCATCCACTTTTGAAAAATACATCCCCTTAGTCTTTCTCACCTCATTGTCTCCACATCGTTAGCTCTCTCAATTAAACTGCACTTATTACCACAAACTGCTCTTACATCCATTTCTTACATGATCAACTTGATCCTCATCCAGTATTGTCCTCAAGAATTTCCTTTTCAACATGATAGTCACCATCCATTCCTTTGAATTCTGAGCCCAAGACTGGCATTTGTACAACACTGTTGGGAGCACTATACCTTCAAATATGCCCGCCTTTGCCGTAACAGACATTGACTTCTTCCATACACTCCTCAATGCACCCATGACCTTAGCCCCCCTCCCCAGCCAATGACTCACTTAAGCCCCCATGGTTCCATCTGCTATCAAGTTCAGTATCTAAAGCACTCCACTTCCTTCAAGTCCTCTCGGTGAAACTCACACCTACACCTTCCTGTTTTGCCCCAGTTATAACTCATTACATTACTCTTGTTGACATTATCCCTCAGATAACATCTTATAGAGTTTCTCATCTACCACTGTCATC